>JAZKJV010000725.1:600000-802635 GCA_037367405.1 Ottelia alismoides | reverse complement strand
AAGACCAATTCGTGATCCCTGAGTCCGACCCTGGGTGCTACACCAGGCTAATCTCATAGCTAGGGCCATTATTTTTGCTTTCATTGTTTTACATGTTTGATGGGTGGTCTGCTCTTCATTTTTTTGATTGAGCCCGAATTTCTCTCTTCGGATCACAGCGAATCTGACTATTTATATCAGATCCAGATAGTAGGATTTTCGGCTCATCAAGTGCTAATTTATTTAATAAACGAAACAAGAATAGATAAATGCAGTGGGTATGGCGCAAATTACCCAACCAATGTGTGCGGGACACGTAATCGATAGGTGGCAGTGGCTAATAGGCTGTAGGCGAGCGGCTCTGGTGCAGCCACCTGGCAGATATGACGGTCCTGACGAGATGGCAAACGTGTGGAGCACATGGCTGTTAGATCTGGTATCTAACGGCCTGTCAGTAGCAGGGCATGGACGGCTCAGATGGCGTCAGGCGAATGGGCTCAATCCGACGGCGAAGAAGAGGTCTGGAAGAACTCCTCCCTGGCGAGCTTCTCCGGTGAACTGGAGGTTATCCGGGCATCCGATGGATGATCAGAGGGAGGGATTTGACTCGCCTCGTCCCTCCACGTCTGGTAGCGATGGCTGATGGAGTCGTCAACGACCAGATGCTCCGGTGGGGGCAAGGGGGCCTGGGAGACTCCGGCGAAGTGGTTGAGAAGCGATCTGGGGGTACTCCTGCGCTTATGGACCTGTAAAGGAAAGCTGATGCTCGGAGGAGTTCTCTGGCGTAGGTTATTTAACGAAAAGCAAAGGGAAGGAGCGTGGAATGGCAGAGGACAACTCCGGCAAAGGTGGCGGAAGGAGCCTCGCTCAAGCTTGGCTCGGATAGTCAAGCTCGAGGTGATCAGATGATGGGGGAAGGATAAAGATGGCACAGGGGTTCGATATGAGCAGCGGATGAGGGTAGATGGAGCTCCGACAACTAGGGCGGAGCCGGCGGAGGAACGATGACGGAATCGGAGATAAACTGAGCCAAGATCTATATAAGAGTTACCTGATGATCGGAAGTCGATCCTGAGCTCTAAGAGGGTGCGGTGAACATGATCGTCGCCTCGACCGAGCTGCGGCAGGCTGGGAGGCTCTTACGTGGCGGCGCTCTAGCCATGTTTGTCGAGCGTCAGCTATATGCGCCTTATCCCGCCACTAAAGAGTGGTTCCGGTCGTTGTCATCGAGAGGAGGCTCTCTATGGTGGATTTAGGGCTTGCAGCACGAGCTACGGAGCTGGGGTCAAAGTTTAGGTTTTATAGGATGTCCCAGGTGATGGTGAAGAACGGGCACAGGCCCACAATTCGAGGTAGATCCACCACCCCCTAGGGATGTGTGAGGGTGGCTGATCCATGGAGAAGATCAAACGAAGAAATCGGGGCGAACGGTCAAGTAACCCGATTGGGAAAATTCCAAGAAATGGAGCTCGAATCGGGTTCGGGCACAAGTGGTCCTGGGGGGCAGTTGACCGAGGTCAACAGTCCCCCGTGGACCAATCAAATAATTCCAAAGTCAAAACTATTTAGAAATTCATTTAAAAATCGAAAATGAATTTATTTGAAAATATTTTCAACATAAAAATGTTTATTTATTTTAAACTATTTTTTTGTGATTTTTATTTATTTTTTTAAAAAATAAATTATGATATATACATTATATTGTATTATGTGCATGTATAGAATTATTTATTTTTGTTTTAAATTTTTTTATTTTTGTACAAATATTCTAAATTTTATATTTTATTTATTTACATCATAAAATTTAGAACATAAAATAATTTTTATTTTATTTTTATTGTTTATTTACAATGGTGAAATAAATAGGTATCTTATTCAGATATACATGGTATGTACAATGTGAAGAGAGAGAAATTGTTTTATTTTCATCTTTATTTTCTTTTTCTCATTTTTATTTTATTTTTAGAAATATATAAAAATTAAGAGAAACACATTTTCATTTTTGTTTTTTGAGAAAATAAGTTATGTTTATACATATATATAGGGGATATGTACAAGGATGAGTGACCCTATCTCTCTCTACTTATTTTACTTTGCGATCAGACCTAGGTTGGGCCCTCTCTTGGGTTCATGTCACTCAATATTTATTCTAAATATTTCCCTCTTTTTCTTTCTTTCTTTATTCTTTTATTTTTACACAAATACATGCTAATTATTCATATTTACACAAAGCATGCATTTTGATAACTTATTGTATTTACAATCATATACATGGTATTTTGCCAAGATATCTAGCCAAAATAAAAGAATAAAAAGTGATGAATGGGGATTCATCACCCTCCTCCGCCATCGCCTCGTCGAAGAGCCCCGCTCCGCCTCACCCTTCCACCCATTTCACCATAATATGGGACGAGGCACTTTGCCCTCGACCTAGCAATCTTTCTGTGTAGGTTTTGATGTCGAGGAGCCTCATCTGAAGGTTCGAACATCTTCGCACAGCCGCTCCAGGTCCTTGATGTCGCCGGGGCACTCCAGTGTCCTCGACCTCGTCGGATCATAGCAGCAACTACGGATCATCATCGGCTTCATTTTCCCCACTCCAGCAGCTTCAGAGGATGCTCCAGCAGCTTGTATCGATCGAGGGAAGCTCGCCGGCAGTGAGTTCTTCCTAGAGGCGCCTCTGTCGTTGGATCGAGCCTCAGTGCCAGTTCTGATCGTAACCCTTCATTTCTGGGGAGATTTCATCCGTGGGATCCATCTGAGGATCAGATCTCATCCGTGCATCGCCAAAGGGGTGTCGCCCAATCACAGTCGTCCGATCTTAAGTGAAGCCCTCCCTTGGTCGTTGGATGTGTAATAAAGTCTAATTTACACTTAGGCCCTCTTTGCTCTTTCTATTTTAGTTTATTCTTGTACTATGTTTAGTTGTTGTTTTAATTCTGTATAAATTGCACTTAGGACCTTGTGTTTATTTTATTTGCAATTCAGTCCCTCTTTGTCTGTTACATGTAGTTTGTCACGTGCTTTCTGGCATATTTGCACCATTTCTCCTGAACTTCATGGTTGTTATTGTTTGAACTGCTATAAATAGGAATTACATTTATGCCCCTGCTTGTTTGATTCATGTGCCGTCCGCGTGCGATTTGGGATATTTTACATATTTAGCCCCACAAATTTGACGTGTGTTACTGTTTGGCCCCTGGAACTTACTTTCTTTACACTTAGGTCCATGTGTGTTGCTTGTCTTTTATTGGTTGAAATAAATATCAAATCACCTCCAAACTTCATGAAATTTGGACACATGGCTCCTGCTGTCACACCCCCAAATTCTGTGATGGAGAATGATCATGCAGACACCGTAGCTGGATGCTCAAGAATGATCGATGGAGTCGGACTTCAGGAGGAGTCCGAAAATGCATGGATATTACGGAGGTTATCCATGGGAGTCTAGAGGCTCCATCGTACGTTACAAGGGAGAAGTGCCACAGAGGACACTGACTCGGTAGAAGAGTGTCGTGAAGCTTGTAGCAGTACAAGCAACGAGTACAGGCAGCAGTGCAAGACATGACATGGGATGCACGTAGCGGGTACGTACGCAAGCGCAAAAGGGTGGTATGCAGTGAAGCAGTATGCATTGAGGAGCAATGCGGTACGATCACAGAGGCATATGCATGAATGCGCATGATATCGGTATTGATGCGTGGCGGTCCAAGAAGGCATGGAGCGTTGCAGGTGCTGAGTACGAGCATTCTCGAGCATGCTCGGTAGTATACGTACAAGAGTGTCTGGAGGCCACAATAGCGAGGTTCTGGAGGACTTCCCCTTAGCATGCAGAACGCTAAGGAAGGTTTACTGCACAAGGGTCTGGAGGTCGTGGGTTCCCTTTGGCACAAGACCAAGTGTTCGGTGGCACTTGGTGTATTATGGCAAAGCTGCATCAGCAAGCGTTGGAGCGCGAATGTGCTGATGACTGGGCATCAATCGTGCGGGAAGACGAAAGGACAACAAGAGAGTCGAAGAGACAAGCAGATGAAGAGTTGCTGAGGAACACGAAGGGTTGCAGAAGAACTCGAAGGGTCTCTTGCATCTTTATGTATCATTATTGCAAATGTAATAATGAGTGTCCCTTAGGTTGCCTTGAGTCTTGTATAAAAGGATAGGTGGTGGCTCATTTGTAAACACACACAATGTATACACACAGAGTGTCTACCCACTCCAGAGATAGTTCCCCTTCTAATAAAGAGAAGAGCTTTGTTCCCGTGCTCGTGTGATTGCTTGGTAGAGTTCTTGAGCATTCTTAAGCGTGTTCTTGAGAGTCTTCTTGAGCGATCTGGAGTTCGTGCTCGTGTTTGTGTTGGAAGCGTCGGTACGCTAGCAATAAGGAGTACGAGAAGAGTTTGAGCGCCTCCGTGACCATTCTACTCGGGAAGGCTGGTTAGCTACGGGTTAGATAACACCGCACAAGATCGGTCAAATTCGATAGCGGGATTTTGACCATCTGACAGTTGGTATCAGAGTTGAAGGCAATACCAATCATTGGTACGAGTTGGTATTAGAGCATGGTTTGTGATACAATTCTTTGGCACGAATTGGTATCAGAATAAGGAGCAGATCACAGAGCTTGGTCGGTGCCAAGAAAGCAGGCAAAGCTACGAGTGACTGTCGGTGCAGTCGATCGCGGGAAAAGTGGATACTTGTCGGTGCAAGTATATCTTCAATCAGCAAAGCGAAGATGGTGGGTGTTACCGATCGCGTAGCAGCACTGGAGCAAGCGATGGCAGAAGTGGATTCCCCTATTGGGACTCATGCCCATCGCATCGTCGTCTTGGAGGATCATTCTTCAGAAGGATCGGATGTTGGGGACGAGACCCAACAATGCTCAGCAGAGCAGATCAAGTCCTTGGAGGACAAACTGGAGGAGTTCAGCACAATGATGGAGGATCTACGTAGCGAGATCTCCCTCATCAAGAAGACATTGGCGAACAACGGAGGCTCCACGAAGGTGCAGCGATGCAAGGTACCCGAACCCAAACCCTTTAAAGGTACACGGAGTGCCAAGTATTTGGAAAACTTCCTATGGGATATGGAAGTGTATTTCGAGGCGACCAAGATGACGGAAGTCGTGAAAGTGGGCTTGGCATCGATGTACATGTCGAGCGACGCCAAGTTATGGTGGAGGAGCCGTGCAACAGATGAGGCAAGACCGAAGATATCCAGATGGGATGATCTAGTCACGGAACTGAAGGAGCAATTCCTGCCCAAGAACACTGCGTGGATAGCACGGGAGGCTCTTCGACGCCTGAAGCAGACAGGCACGGTTCGTGAGTATGTGAAATAGTTCATGTCTTTCCTGTCGGACATCAAGGGGATGTCCGAGGAGGACAAGCTATTCAACTTGATGATCGGGTTGCAGAGCTGGGAGCAAGCTGAACTGTAGAGGTAGGGAGTGAAGGACCTGAATTTAGCAATTATGGTGGCGGATGCATTGGTCGACTACGGTGCCCAACCAAGCCACAAGGCTGAAGAGAAGGAATTCACCAGCAAGCAGAAGGTGCGGTCGAAGGACAAGGGCAAAGGCGTTGCCCATGATCCACCAATGGAGGAACGAGAGTACTCCAAAAAGAGAGAGCAACCTAGGATCAAGGGGTGCTTCATATACGACGGACCGCATCAGGCACGGGAGTGCCCAAAGAAGGAGAAGTTGAACTCTCTTCGTGCGAATGAGGAGGAAGAAGAAGGTGAGGTACGCATGGGAGTAATCGGTGCTATACGCAAGGTACGCCTCACAACACTTCGAGCTGGAGCTTCGAATTCAGTGGAGGGAGCGAACTCCACAACAAAGAACTTTGGAGGTGCCAAGGCTCGATCGAGAACACACAAGAGTGTACAGGTGCATGTTGAGCACCAATGTGTGTGCAGGAGGCACAAAACCAAATCCACAGATAGGAGAACATCCGTGCACGAGAAGATGAGGCAGATCTCTAGAGGGTGATGCAACATGGACAAGCGGCCACATGTTCGTAAGGGTGGAGTTGTGTCGAACAACACCACCGACGATCTTGCAGGAGGCAAGATATCGAGGTTGCTTCTTAGCTATTTCTGATGTGGATTGCTATTATACACTTACACAGTACAAGTAAGAATCATAGTCATCAGAAATTTGTGTTTGAGGATTTGTTCTGACCTGACTATTAAGGTGACTTGAATAGAAGACATGTGAAACTTGAAGTCTGTTAGGTCTTAAGTTCAGATCCTAATAAGATTCCTCCACACAATTAATCCAAAGGTCGAGTAAAGCTCCATCTTCACCTTTTGTTCATGATCTTGGTATGGAACCCAATCTCATTTCTCTTTTGCATTTCATTTTAGTTGCTCGGGGACGAGCAAGGTTCAAGTATAGGGGGTTGATGAATATGTGATTCATCACTCTAAAAGTTGAAAATAGAGCTTTGTTCCCGAGAAATTAGATGCATATTTCTACTTATATTGCATAATTAGCATTCATGCATGCATTGATAACATCTGCATTTTAGCATTCATATTGCATTAATAAGAAGCCCATTTCACTTGTAAATATTCACATGTATATTCACCATATTTAACCTATATGTATATATTTTATACTAACTCCAAATCCAATAAAATCGACTCCATAGTGTATATATTACTAACACTAATTGAATAAAAATATCAAAAAAATACTAACTTGTAAAATTGGCCAATAAAATCCCAATCAAAGTTTGAAACTAAGAGTTTTAAAATGCACATATCTCTCTCTTACATTGTCTGATTTAGGTCTATCACTTTTAAAGTAATGTAAATTAAGATACCTTCAAAACAAGACCAATTTCATTAAAATCAGAGCTCGTATGCAAAACTTGGGTTTGGGCCCCTTTTTATTGTACACATTGGTCGAAATGCCCTTGCATTTTATCCTTTTATTTTCTTAGTTATTAAAAATCCAAAAAATTGGATTAAGTTATAAATATTCTTTTAATATTTTTCCTATTTTTATTTTGATTTTTCTTTTATTGTAAAAATGACAAAAAATTTGCAAAAGACAAAAATGTGGTATTTTATACCTATAACGTACCACCCAAAAATACATTTGTACAGATGATTTCATTTGATTTTCAGCCCTTCATAAAAGTTGTAGATCTCGTCGAGAAGAGTAACTTTCATGTTGACCATGTTTTAATTTAATCCCTTTTGTTATTTCTTTTTGATTTGTTTTACATTTAATTTTTGAATTTTCTAGGAGCGACATGTGGCTGCTCCTGGAGCCGCCACATGTCACCTCATTTTTTATTATTTTCAGATTTATTTTATTATTTTAGGATTTATTATTATTATTCTTTTACTATAACTATTTTAATTATTTTTAGTAGCATACTATATTACTTTATTAATTATACATTTTATCCCCCTTTTACCTCTTCTCCTTTTACTTGTCTTCCACTCCAAGCCAATAACTCCCCACTACTCCACCCTCTCCATCTCTTTTCCAACTTCCTCCTCTTTATATTCTCATCTCCTCCTCCATTGTTCATCATCCATCGATCTTGAGAGAGCCCCAGCCCTCGTATCGTTCTTGCTGACAGCACGGACGAGTCGATTTGAGCAACGACGAGCTCGACCATCTTCGGCCGTGGTGAGATCCAAGGAGCCTCAGAACTCCTTGTTGCAGCTTCTACACAAGCTGCTCAAGCTTCAGAGCACCCTCCATCTCCTCGAGGCGATGACGGAAGTTGCACACCACGGCTCCACTCTCGGCGAATCACATGTAAGTATCCCTCAACTTTTCCTTGTCATTTTTTATCTAATATTTTCGTTGTTGTTATTCTAGATCATCATCTAATCACCAAAAATCCATCACTATAACCACACACACACTTTTCCTTCATTGCATTTTATTTACTATTTACATTAAATAAATTACAACAAAAAATACAAAAAAAATAAAAAAAGAGGAGAATAGGAGGAAGCAGTTGTCGCCCCCCCCCCCAACAGCCTCCACGCCACCGCCGACGGTCGCACCTCCCCAGGAGCCTTCAGCCCTCGGCCACCAGCATGCGCAGCCACAGCTGTCGCGCACAGCCCGAGCGCCACCTCGACCTGCACCTACCGCCTGCACGACGGCCCCGCGACTGTGCGTGTCCTCCCTCCCCTCCAGGACACGGCCATCGCCGCGCGCCGCCCCGAGCACCTCGTCACGCCGCCCCCTAGGCCACCACGTCCTCGCCGCTTGACCGCTCCTCCAGCGGCTAGAGCAGCTCAGCACAGCTGCAGCCCCAGGTAACGGCTCCGTGTGACGTGTGATCGCCAGCCCTATTGCGGCAAGCCGCGCTCCAGCCCAACGAGCGGCTCACACGCGTATCCCAGTCACCGCCGCCCGCTCCACACCCCACGCCAACCGCCCGCAACAGGCTACCCAGCCAGCCATTCGCGCCGCCCACGTGCGGTCGTGCATCGCCAATGTTGCGCCGCCCAAGCACGCCGCCCTGCCTCCTCGCGAGACCTAACCAACCTTCCGCCCTTGTGCCTTACTTGCGGGAGAAGAATAAGCAAAGGTTTATTTTATTTTTATATTCTAAAAATTGCATTTTTCATCCGTTCATGTTTTTAAAATTACAAAAGTGCCCATGTGCACAGTTTGAGTTTGTTAATTTCATTTCTGTATTGCATTGATACCCCTGACTTCGTATGGTAATTTAGACCTTAAATAGCATCATTTATTTTAATGCAAAATATCATGTTGTAGAGCAACTAAATATTTATCTCCTGGCTATTTATTTACATTTTTGTGAGCATCACATTATTTATTAAAAATAAGAGATTGAAAATCAGTAACATTTTACTTATTCAAGCTCTGAAATTCGCACAGGAACGTTTCTTGCTCAAAAAATTGTGAAAAAATTGTAGATGATGCTTCTAATTGTGCTTTAATTATTATCCAAGTTTCAATGAAATTGGAATTGTCGTTTGCACGAAATAAATTCTAGAGTGATTTCTGTAATTGATTTTTAATTAAATCCACGAAAAAGATTTTTGCAAAATTTCAAGTCTCCTGAATTGCACATTAAAATATCTATTTGAGATAAATAGTTGTCTCGATAATTTGATTTTGTGGATTAATTAGGAAGTAAATACTCACAATCGCCCTGTTTTAAGTAAAAAATTTATAAAAGATTATAAAGTGTCAGAAAATTCTAAAAACATTAATGTAACTTCATTTCATCATATTTAACTTTTAGTCAAATTTTCCTAATTTTTATATGTCATTTGCACGAAATATTGCATAAAAACTCCAAAAAAGTTGGTATTTTTTATTTCTGCATTTTAAATCCAAAATTTCCAAAAAAAATACATTTTGCATTCGATGTTGGATTAGGTTCTTAGGAAAAATATAACTTGGCTGATTTGAATTAATTTAATATTAAAAGTAAATTTAGCTAAGTCGGGTATTTTCCAGCTAACTTAATTCAACTGTATTGTGCATTCGGCATTTTTATTGCATAAAAAATCAAAAAAAATCTCACTTAGAAAACAGCGATCTAATTCATCTAACTTGATGCCGAGTTGTTCTTTTACCTCCTTGAGTCGACCCTGGGGCTTGCCCAGGTTAAACAAACATAAAACCGCATAATAATTTCATTCGACGATTCATCGATTTGTGCGGTTAATTTTTAATCGATACGGATTTATCTGACTGCCATGAAATCATCAATTAGAGATTATTAAAAGGATAGATTTCGGCTTAATTAAATGGCGTCATTACAGGGGAGGCAAACGGCTTAGGATCACTTTAGAAAATTAGATTTACATTTTCCATTCACTCAGGTAGTCTGACCCGCAAGCCATCTTGTAATTATCCATTTTTTTCTTTAATTATTTTTCTGACCATTTCTGTATATATCTCTTTCTGATATAATTTTTATCTTTTTGTGCGAGGGCCCGGTGAACTTAGAGCGGCTTTCTTAAAGTCGTCGCATCTCGAAGTGCATCGGAGGCTGACGATTCGTGGATCGAGTCGGTTGTTGAGACGCCAAAAAGATTTTTGTTAACTTGTAAAAAAAAAGTGTCTGCATTTACAGCGGTTCCCGTTTGGCATCTCGCGTGTGTAAGTCATATTAAAACGTGTCCCCATGTGTTGTATGGTTACTTTACGTAGAATAGAACCTGCACTTGCGGCTCTTAGAGCTTACTAGGACTATTTGTGCTCGTAAAATTTAGGACCACACTTCACAAATAAAAGATGCACTTAGACTGCAGGACTTAGCCAAACATAATCTGTTCCTCACTCGCTAATAGAACTTCCTGTCTAGGAGCAGCTTTTCATCGCTAGCATTCCATTTAGTGTAAAATTTCAATTCAGCCATGCATCCCGTATTGTAGAGAGCAGGAGGCACTGTAAGTATTCTTACTCAAGCATTCATCATCATTTTCTCCATTGCATCGGCTTTTTCGACTCTCTCTCTCTCTCTCTCGGTTTTCTAACCTAGGATAAAGGAATTGGGACTGGACGGTATACGTGATTTCTTGTATGGATTAATATCAGTGATAACTAATCTATAAAATCGGGACTGCTAATTGAACTGGACCAAATAAATTGACTAAAATTAACCCTTGTTTGCGGGAGAGTAACCCCGACCTTGTTTTCAGGCTGAGTGAGGGTACTTGAGTGTGTGTAAACACCTTAAGGCAGAGCCCAAATCCCCGCCTTCCATATCACGTACCGACTGATCCTAGCAAATATCACGAGCTGAATTTTTTTCAGGTTCACTGACTAGTACCAAGTAGCCTCCGTCTGTTCGTAGGTATTTAGGGGTTAACCAGCGGTACTTCGCGACAAGTTGCTAGTAACCCCCCGGGGTGAAGTTCCAGCCTTGTCAGCCTCTACCTGCTTGCAGGTAGATAAGGGACGGTCTTTGAACCCATCAACTTGGGATAGGAGCGAAGAAAGGAAGGGCGTTGGTATCTAAGGCAACAGGTTAAACAGGGGAGATGCATCCGACTTTTTAGCCGGCTCCTCTATAGGTCGCGTAACCTTTGCTACTTGTCTGAAAATTCACACTTAAAATCAACCAGACTAATCGGACTCGGTTTTGGGTCTTTCACCGTGTTGAGTGTGAACTCAGGGTTTGCTCTGTTTGTCTTTGTGTCTGTCCGTGTGTGTTATCATGTATAATTGCACATTTTCTACCTCAACCTACTTACATTCATCATTTCCTCTTCAAGATGTCAGGATATTGGTCCCCATACCCTGTGACCTCTGGTCATTCATCCTCGACCATATATCGTTCACCTTTGCTTTCTCCTTCTTCCATGTATCCTCTGCCATCCACGGGAGACTGTTACCCGTGGTAGGTTCTACCTCAACCCGATTATGAAGTCAGAACTTCGACTGACTTCTCTACTTCTTCGCATTTCTCACCTATTCCGTATTTTTAACACTCTGATTCCACTTCCACCTTGGGTTGATTATCCTTACTCTCGAGAGCTTGCAGGAATTAAAGAATTGAATGAAGAGAAAGCCACTACTGAGACAGATGATTGGCAAAATTATAGGCCCCACATAGTCCATTTCCCCTCTTGCCCTCGTCCGCCCTATTTTTTGATCTTTTTCTACACTTAGGCTGCCAGAGCCTAAGTATAGGGGGGCGGAGCGACTTCTATACTTTTTTTGTAATTTTAGCTCAACTACGCTTAGCACGAGCTATGGCTTTTTCCTCGCTTTTCATGTTCTAAGGACATAGCACATGCTAAGTATAAGGGGCGTGTATATATTACATATATACTTTACCCATAGCTCGTACTTTCACGTATTTTCGTGTATTTTTTTATATATTATGCAATAAGTACGGGGTGGGTAAAAATTGAAAAAAAATATGTAAAATATGTATAAAATAAAAAAAATTGTAAAAATAATACTTTCGTAAAATTTTTTGTAAAATAGGATGTATACCAAAAAATTTTATGTATATTATGTACAATTTGTATAAACTAAAAAGTATTGTATACCAGAAAATAAAACAAAAGGCTTTTTATCAACTCTTGCATATCATCCTTGCATTTCATTCATAGCATGGCATCTACCTCTCATCTACATATCTTGCATATACAAGGTGAAAAGCTAATGGGTTCTGAACCATGTTATGAGTAGATATTGAGGATGGACTTGATTTGACCTTAATCCATCTAATTTCAAAGGAACCTTATAGGAACTGGAGTTAAGATTTCTCAGGTCAAGTGACTTAATTCTTTGAGTCCGCAAGTCTATGTTCACATGTCATCTTGATTAGTCTAAGTAGAATATCTCATTCACACGCATGATTCTTTTAGACAGTGACCTAACTTGGACAAGCACCATGCACGTAGCTCTTCATTGATGATGTGGTAAGGAGGTAGAATCCTTTAGCTTGGAGTAGCACACGGGTGGAAACATCCATCCTCTTCTAGGGAGGGTAGTGCATCTCAACCTAGTCTGGTGGTGTTGATGTCTGAGGACGGGACGCTGGGGTTGCAATAATGCTTCAAAAGAGGGATAGTCTAATGGCTCAAGAGGAAAGAAACTCTTGTTGTACATGCTGCACCTTGTATATAGTTCAAAAAAAAAGAAAAACGAGAAAGGAAAAGAGAAAGGAAAAAAATGCAAGAACTCCAAAAAAGTAGACATGCCAGATAGAAAATAAAATACCTGTCGGAGAATATTAGCAATAAATCTGCAGCTGGATGACTTGGCTACACTGATTAGGTATCCGAGATAGATAGCTACACTGGCTACCGTCCATTCTTTTATCCACCCCCTCCTCCTGAGCTGGTCGCACTTGAACTTAGAAGGGAATACCCCGCTCCTCGAGGAAAGAGTTACTGGACCGGGAAATTAGAGTTACCTTGTTAGAGGAGGATGTTTCTTAGTTATTTCTGATGTGGAGAGCTATTTTACACTTACACAGTACAAGTAAGAATCATGGTCATCAGAAATTTGCATTTTTGGATTTGTTCTGACCTGACTATTAAGGCATCTTGAATAGAAGACATGTGGAACTTGAAGTATGTTAGGTCTTAAGTTCAGATCCCAATAAGGTTCCGCCACACAACTAATCCAAAGGTCGAGTAAAGCTCCATTTTCACCTTTTATTCATGATATTGGTATGGAACCCAATCTCATTTCACTTTTGCATTTCATTTTAGTTGCTCGGGGACGAGCAAGGTTCAAGTATAGGGGGTTGATGAATATGTGATTCATCACTCTAAAAGTTGAAAATAGAGCTCTGTTACCGAGAAATTAGATGCATACTTCTACTTATATTGCATAATTAGCATTCATGCATGCATTGATAACATCTGTATTTTTGCATTCATATTGCATTAATAAGAAGCCCATTTCACTTGTAAATATTCACATGTATATTCACCATATTTCACCTATTTGTATATATTTTATACTAACTCTGAATCCAATAAAATCAACTCCATAGTGTATATACTACTAACACTAATTAAAGAAAATATCAAAAAAATACTAACTTGTAAAATTGACAAATAAAACCACAATCCAAGTTTGAAACTAGGAGCCTTAAAATGCACATATCTCTCTCTTACAGTGTCTGAATTAGGTTTACTTACTTTTAAAGTAATGTACATTCAGAGACCTTCAAATCAAGACCAATTTCATTAAAATCGGAGCTCGTATGCAAAACTTGGGTTTTGGGCCCCTTTTGTATATTGTACATATTTACTGAAATGCCCTTGCATTTTATCCTTTTATTTTCTTAGTTATTAAAAATCCAAAAAAATAGATTAAGTTGTAAATATTTTTTTAATATTTTTCTATTTTTATTTTGATTTTTCTCTTATTGTAAAAATGACAAAAAATTGCAAAAGACAAAAATGTGGTATTTTATACCTATAAGGTACCACCCAAAAATACATTTTGTATAGATGATTACATTTGATTTTCGACCCTTCAGGAAAATTGTAGATCTCATCAAGGCGAGTAACTTTTGTGTTTACCACTTTTTGATTTAATTCCTTTTGATATTTCTTTTTTATTTGTTTTACATTTAATGTTTGAATTTTCTAGGAGCAACATGTGGCCGCTCCTGGAGCCGCCACATGTCCCCCCATTTTTTTATTATTTTCGGATTTATTTTATTATTTTAGAATTTATTATTATTATTTTACTATAACTATTTTAATTATTTTTAGCAGCCTACTATATTACTTTATTAATTATATATTTTATCCCTCTTTTACCTCTTCTCCCCTTACTTGTCTTCCACTCCAAGCCAATAACTCCCCACTACTCCACTCTCTCCATCTCTTTTCCAACTTCCTCCTCCTCTTTATATTCTCATCTCCTCCTCCATTGTTCATCATCTACCGATCTTGAGAGAGAGAGCCCCAGCCCTCGTGTCGTTCTTGAAGATAGCACGGACGAGAGGATCTGAGCGACGACGAGCTCGGCCATCTTCGGTCGTGGTGAGATCCAAGGAGCCTCACAACTCCTTGTTGCAGCTTCCACACAAGCTGCTCAAGCTTCGGAGCATCTGCCATCTCCTCGAGGCGATGACAGAAGCCGCACACCGTGGCTCCACTTTCGGCGAATCACAGGTAAGTATCCCACATGTCACCCCATTTTTTTATTATTTTCAGATTTATTTTATTATTTTAGGATTTATTATTATTCTTTTACTATAATTATTTTAATTATTTTTAGTATCCTACTATATTACTTTATTAATTATATATTTTCTCCCCCTTTTACCTCTTCTCCCCTTACTTGTCTTCCACTCCAAGCCAATAACTCCCTACTACTCCACTCTCTCCATCTCTTTTCCAACTTCCTCCTCCTCTTTATATTCTCATCTCCTCCTCCGTTGTTCATCATCCACCGATCTTGAGAGAGAGAGCCCCAGCCCTCGTATCGTTCTTGGAGATAGCACGGACGAGACGATCTGAGCGACGACGAGCTCGGCGATCTTCGGCCGTGGTGAGATCAAAGGAGTCTCACAATTCCATGTTGCAGCTTCCACACAAGCTGCTCAAGCTTCGGAGCACCCGCCATCTCCTCGAGGCGACGACGGAAGCCGCACACCATGGCTCCCCTTTCGACGAATCATAGGGAAGTATCCCTCAACTTTTCCTTGTCATTTTTTATCTAATATTTTCATTGTTTTTATTCTAGATCATCATCTAATCACCACAAATCCATCACTATAACCACACACACACTTTTCCTTCATTGCATTTTATTTACTATTTACAATAAAAATATTACAACAAAAAATTACAAAAAATCAAAAAAAAAGAGGAGAACAGGAGGAAGCAGATGCTGTCGCCCCCCTTGGCTCCACGCCACTGCTGGCGGCCGCGCCTCCCCAGGAGCCTTCAGCCCTCAGCCACCAGCAAGCACAGCCACATCTGTCGTGCACCGCTCGAGCGCCGCCTCAACCTGCACCTACCGCCTGCACGACGGCCCCGCGGCTGTGCGTGGCCTCCCTCCCTCTAGACCACAGCCATCCGTCGTGCGTCACCACGAGCACCTCCTCACGCCCCCCAGGCCACCACGTCCTCATCGCTTGACCGCTCTGAAATTCACACAGGCATATATATTACTCCAAAAATTGTAAAAAAAATTGTAGATGATGCTACTAATTGTGCTTTAATTAATTTCCACGTTTCATTGAAATTGGAGTTGTCGTTTGCATGAAATAAATTCTAGAGTGATTTCGATAATTGATTTTTAATTAAATCCACGAATAAGATTTTTGCAAATATTCAAGTCTCCTTAATCCCACATTAAAATATCTATTTGAGATAAATAGCTCTCTGGATAATTTGATTTCGTGGATTAATTAGGAATTAAATACTCACAATCGCCCTGTTTTAAGTAAAAAATTCATAAAAAAATCATAAAGTGTCGGAAAATTCTAAAAACATTAGTGTTATTTCATTTCATCATATTTAACTTTTAATAAAATTTTCATAATTTTTGTTTATCATTTCCATGAAATATTGCATAAAAACTCAAAAAAAGTTGGCATTTTTCATTTGTGCATTTTAAATCCAAAAATTCAAAAAAATACATTTTGCATTCATTGTTAGATTAGGTTCTTAGGAAAAAATAACATGGCTGATTTAAATTAATTTAATATTAAAAGTAAATTTGACTATGTCGGGTATTTTCCTGCTAACTTCAACCATATTGTGCATTCGGCATTTTTATTGCATAAAAAATTAAAAAAAAATAACTTAGAAAACAACGATCTAATTCATCTAACTTGATCCCGAATTATTCCTTTTCCTCCTTGAGTCGACCCTGGGGCTTGCCTAGGTTAAACAAACATAAAACCGCATATTAATTTCATTCGACGATTCATCGATTTGTGCGGTTAATTTTTTATCGATCCGGATTTATCTGACTGCAACGAAATCGTCAATTAGACATTATTAAAGGGTAGATTTCAGCTCAACCATGTGGTGGTCCAAGAAGGCATGGAGTGTTGCAGGTACTGAGTATGAGAATTGTCGAGCATGCTCGGTAGCATACGTACGAGAGTGGTCTGAAGGCCACAATAGCGAAGTTCTGGAGGACTTCCCCGTAGCATGCAGAACGCTAAGGAAGGGTTTACCGTACAAGGGTCTGGAGGTCGTGGGTTCCCTTTGGCAAAAGACCAAGTGTTCGGTGGCACTTGGTGAATTATGGCAAAGCTGCATCAGCAAGCGTTGGAGCGCGAATGTGCTGGTGACTAGGCGTTGACTGGGTGTCAACCGTGCGGGAAGATGAAAGGACAATAAGGGAGTTGAAGAGACAAGCAGATGAAGAGTTGCTGAGGAACGCGAAGGGTTGCCGAAGAACTCGAAGGGTCTCTTGTGTCTTTATGTATCATTATTGTAAATGTAATAATGAGTCCCTTGGGTTGCCTTGAGTCTTGTATAATAGGAGAGGTGGTGGCTCATTTGTAAACACACACAGTGTAGACACACAGAGTGTCCACCCACTCCAGAGATAGTTCCCCTTCTAATAAAGAGAAGAGCTTTGTGCCAGTGCTCGTGTGATTGCTTACTAGAGTTCTTGAGCATTCTTAAGCGTGTTCTTGAGAGTGTTCTTAAGCGATCCGGAGTTCGTGCTCGTGTTTGTGTTGGAAGCATAGGTACGCTAGCAAGCAAGAGTACGAGAAGAGTTGGAGCGCGTCCGTGACCGTTCTACTCAGGAAGGTTGGTTACCTACAAGTTAGTTAACGCCGCACAGGATCGGTCGAAATCGATAGCGGGATTTTGACCCTGTGACACCTGCCATGTTGTAAAACTTTCGGTGAATTTTTGGATTCATTTTGTTTTCATTTGCTAATTTTAAAAATTCAAAAACCCAAAAATTTACTTCTGTCCAGTTTTGAACATCAATTAAAAATAGTAAAACCCCTCTAAAAATCCAAAAAACGTATTGTGTATTTGTTTTGTGTGCTTTTACTTCTATCCAAATTTCATTACTTTTGGACTTATAAAACCCTAAAAATTGAAAACCTTAAAAAACTTAGAAAAATCATTAAAAATTCTTAAAAAAAATCAAAAAATTACCATTTCAGTTTCTGTAGTTAGTGTTTTATCTATAGTTTTCAATGAAATTGTTGCTCGAATTTTATAGCTATTTAGTTATTTTTAAATAGCCTTTAGATTCTGGTTGCACGGTATCTTTGATTTTCAGCCTTATTTCATTTTTATATAATCAACTAAAAATCATAAAAATCTGAGAAAAATATCAAAAACACTTGAAAATTGTAAAACCTAAAAGTATTTTTATCTTGATTTTCTGATCACTTTTGTTGCTTCAAATAATTATTGGTTTGCTTCAAATAATATTGAAAAATCCAAAAAACTTAAAAACTTAAAAATCCACCAAAAGTACTTGTTTTGAATCCTGACTACTTCCTAGGTTTTTGCCATCTCGTGCTCCTTGTGTTCGACCTTGATAGCTATACCAGGTAAAATAAAATAGCGAGATCGTTGTTTTGACCTGATTGTTTGATTTTTCATCCGGTGGTCTTCTTGTTTCTTGATTGACTTTACCTCGTGGTTCGTCGCAACGTCCCTGATTTACACCTTAACCCGGACTGTGGGATTTCTACGGTCATCACTTCACATGGTTCATCAAGATTCTATTTGAAATGATAATATTTATAATTTCATCAAATCTTATGTTCCAACTACAAGAAGCTTATTTGAGTCCATAGATGGAGTTATTCAACTTGCACATCTTGCTTTCCTCTACCATGAAGCCCTGGGGCTACTACTTATGAATATCCTCGGAGAGGTATTCATAGAGGAATGCAATCTTGGCTTCCATCTCGAAGATGCCAAAGTCAAGTTGTGCAGCTATAGTTAGCAATATTCTAATGGGTTTAAGCATGCTCACTAAAGGAGAAGTCTCATCGCAAGCGATGTCTTCTCTTCGTGTGTATCTTGTGGATACGAGCCGTGCCTTGAAGGTCTTTACCTTCCCATTAGGTTACATGTTTCTCTTGAAGATCCATTTACATCTTAACGAGTCTTACCCTTATAGGTAGATCATCGAGGGTCCATATACAACACTTGTATATGAAGTCTACATTTAGACTTTACTGCTAGCATCCATCTCTCCATGTCATGATCTTCAGAAGCTTCATCATTTGAAGTCAGATCATTGTCAAACTTTTCTGGCACATGGAATTCATCTTCAAACTCATTTGAAGAGGTATTAGTGTTTCATCTTTAGTTGTCCTTTTAGTTTGGGACTTAAGGAGCCTCATTATCTTCTCAATATTCAATGAGTTCCTTCATTTCATTTTCATCTTGATTCTCAAGAAATTCATCATCTTAGAAACACATTCTTAGAGATGAAATTATTTACGAATCTCAAGGTCATAAAGTAGGCATCCAATACCATTCTTTATTTTCCTAATGAAGTAGCACTCTATGGTGATAGATTCCACCTTACTTGCATGGAACATTATTAAGAAAATATATTTTAGTCTCTACTACATATATACCTTGGAAACTAAGAGATAACTATGCTAAGATTAATCATTTGTCAAATCAGGTCACACATGATCTAATTGTGTCTCCCTACAACTCCATTGAGTTTAGGTGCATTAGGAGAAGTGAGATAGGAATGGTATTCCTATCTCCATAAGGTATTCCTTGAAATCATCTTATAGGTACTTGCTACCTAGGTTAGATCTAATTCATTTCATCTTCCTTCAAACTTTGGTTCTAAACCAAAATTGTGAAATCTTTGGACATTTAAAAGGTTTCTAAGGTGAAAGGAAGGAATCTCATATCACAAATAATCATCGAATGATATCTCATATCATCAATGTTTATTATGATACAGATGATTCACATACATCAATATGTATAAGATATTGAATACCTTAGCATCTTACACAATTCTCAGAGAAGAGTGTATTGGACTTATTTACTTTGAATACAAGATTCACAAGTATGTAAGATTTGAACCTTTGGACAATCTAAAGTTCAATATCTTAGTAGTCTATCGATCATATCAATAGACATATGTCCAAGACTCGATACCAGATCATTATCAAATGATCTTCATCCTCCTATTGATCTATTAAGGTTTAATTTTCAGTATTAGAAATGTTAATGAACCTTTCATTAATATTCTAATTTAGTAGAGTCCACTATTATAACTCTTTATGATAGGTCTATTCCAGAATACATGTTCATCTCTAATAATGAATGTATTCTAATATCCAGGTCATAGAGACATTCTCTATAACCAAGGGTTTTCCCACAGAAAATATGAAGTCTATCTATCCTATGGAGATTATTGCAACAATTGTATCAATTCCCATATAGATGACTATTAATCCTTAAGATCAAATTTACTAATCTTCTACAACATATGCAACAATTGCAAGTGTCATTAGTAAAATGAGATACAATTATTAGACTTATACTTATCTTATAAGAATATCAATTTCAATGTAGATTATTTTGATGCACTATCCGAGTCTGATGACCGTCCTGACCACTCGGGTATAAGGTGCTAAATGGTCGTTGCGACCCAAGCAATCAGGCTCGATCAATCAAGAAAAATAGACCACCAATATAAAAATCAACTCGAAAATCAATAGCGGTCTTGCTATTATTTTAACCTGGTATAGCGACCAGGGTCGAACTCAAGGAGCACGAAATGGCCTTGCGGACTACGAAGTAGTCAAAAAGAATAAAAGAGAAGAAAAGAGTATTTTTGGTGGTTTTTAGGTTTTTATATTTTTTTTGGATTTTTTTAATTAATTAAGAAACTAAAGAAAACTAATAAGCAAGGCAATTCAACAATTTATTTAATGCATCAAAAATCAATCAAAAATTCTAATAAAAATATTTTTGTGTGTTTTATGTTTTTTACTATTTTTGGGGAATTTTTGGGATTTTTCTGATTTTTATTTTATTTTCTAAAAATCAAACAGTGCAAGAAAATAAAGGGACTGTCCAGCTGAGCTTAAGGGACCTAAATAAAATATCTAGAAATCCCCTATAAGCCTGGAGGTAATTTTCCTGTATAGAGAAAGAAACAAAGTAAATTTGAGCACCTTAATTATTGTTTTTGGATTTTTAGATTAATTATTAGAATTTTTATGAGTTTTCAGGTGTTTTTCAATTTTTATGAGTTTTATATGATGAAAAATAGCCAAAATTGGCAAGAAAATCAAGCAAGCCAAAACAAACAGTAGCTAATTTTTTGTAATTTTTAGATAAGTTTTACTATTTTTTTGTGATTTTTCAAATGAGACAGTAAAGAAAATACATGTTTTTAAATTTTTAAAAATATCAAAACAAAACAAAAATGTCTCCAAAAATCCCAGAAAATTTTACACAATGGCAGGAGCCATGTGTCCAATTTTCATTAGATTTGGAGTAGGTTTGCTATTTTATTCAAAAATAAAGAGGAGGTACTGTGCAGAGGGACCTAAGTGCAAATACCAAGAGTCCTGGGGGTCCGGTGCAAAATACCCAGGAGATCACGTGCGTGGCGTGTGCCTGAGGCACTCAGGGACCAAAATGTAAGGAAAACAAGTTCCGAGGGCTATTTGGTAACAGGTACCAAAAGCCCAAGGGCTTGTCTGCAAAATACCCAATAAAAAGCGCACATGCACAATTACTCTACGCACAGGGGTATAAAAGCAATATTCCAAAACTATTCATTCATTCCATAACATCTCAGAACTACAAGGTATAAAATGCAAATATCCCAGAAACCCACGTATCGAAGCACGTGTTACACCATACACAAGGGCATAAAAGCAAAGAAAGTAAAGTGCGGGGTCCACAATGCAAATGTACCAAAACTAAATAACTACACTATGTATTTACATGACTAAATGCTAAATAAGATAAAAAGAAGGGCCTAAGGGTAAATTACCCTTTATTAATGGAGGCGCTGGATGGATGCCACGTGGAAGATGGACGGTCCGGATCAGATGGCTCTCCAAAGCTAGGCTCCTCGGGCGAATCCGACGGTCTGGGCCTCGCCACGTGTGGATCTGACGGTGGGGATGCGTCGCGGCTACACCTCGGCCATCGGATGGCTGGGATCAATCCTCCACTGATCTGACGCTATCTGCAGCTCCGCGAATGAATGGTCATGATCTGATCTGGAGCTCTGAGGCTGATCGGACGGTCGGGGAAGATGCTGGAAGAACAGTTGGCCGGCGAGCTTCGCCGGCCCGACACACGCGCTGAGATCCTCCCCTGTTGCTCCTGAAGATCGGAAAAGGTCCGCGATGAAGCTCCGCAGCTGATGGTGCCCTCCGATGACCCAACCGATCTCTGGGGAGCTCCGGCGAGGTCGGCGGAGGTGGAGCTACTGGACCCAATGGTCCAAGCCCTCATATGGGCTTGGATGAACCTGCAAAGTAGACCAGAAAGCTCGCGGGTCGAGGGCAAACTACCTCGACCCCGTTAGGCGTGGTGAAGGTGGTCGGGGGGTCGATATGGGCGAGCTCCGGTGAGGGTGTGGACGGAGGAGCTCGAACCCCAATTCCTGTGCGAGCTGGGTTGAGTGGATGGGTGCAGAACGTGCGCGGGAGGAAGGCGGAGGCGAAGGTGGATTCCGATGATCAAACGGAACGATGAGGTGGTCGGAATCGAAGGAAGGCGACGGCGGCACGAATTGGGGCTAATCGAAAATTAAAGAAAAAGAAAGGGAGATGGGTCTACCTGAGTGGACAAAGCGACTGTGGGCGAGCTTGCGCAGCTCCTGGTCCTTTCCTCAAGGAGCATCTGTCTCCGAGGCTCGAGCTCCGGCTCTGGGCGGAGCACGGTGGTGTATCTCGCCGGATCAGTGGGCCACTGCCCCTCTCCTCGCTGTGACAGCACCTGGAGCGAGCTGTCACTCTCACTCACGCACTGGAGGTCACTGGGGGTGGAGTGAATGAGCCAAAGATGAGAATGAAGGTGGTGGAGCTGGGACTTTATATGTCTAGGGGTCCGGCTATCGGGAGGTCGGGCAAGCAGCTCAGTGCGCGGATCCCCAAAATCCACCCCGGGCGTGGATCAGGGATTCTCAAGCTCGGATTAGAGCCCGAGGTTAACGGATTCAGGAGTCGGATCAAGTGTGCGAAATGGCGAGAAATCGGGTTGCCGGCACGGATCCGGGATGGGGTGGTCCTGGGGGGGAGTTGACCGGGCGGTCAACACTCCCCAGGGCCAATAGGAACCGGCCACGTAGAAAAGATTAAAAAATTCAATTAAAAATAACAAATGGACGAATTATTAAAAAGTCAAAACATGAAATATTTTTGTTTTAATATTTTCTATTTTTTAGTGATTTTTAATTAATTTTTCAAAATAAAAATAGTGTATTTACATAGTAGGTCTATATATAGGTATACGTACAATATATAGATTTTTAATTTTGATTTTTAATTTGTTATTTTTATACAATTTTATTCCCATTTTATATTTTATTTATTTATATCATAGAATTAGGAATAAAAAGATATTTTTATTTTATTTTTATTATTTATATACATAGGTGAAATAAATAGATATGTACATATATATACATGGTATATTTACAAAGTATTTTTGCATTTTTAATTTTTTTATTTTTATTTTGTTTTTGTTTTAATTGTTTTTATTTTATTTATTTACACCATATCATATAGAATATTTACAAAATTTTTGGAAATTAATTTTATTTATTTATAAAGCTAAATAAATAGGGATGAGTGGATTATATACAAGGTGACTATGTACATGAGTGATGTTTTTGTTTTCTTTTTAATTTTTCTATTTTTATCTTGTTTTTATATTTAAATATATACAAATATTTACAAACCTCTTTTAATCTATTTTTGTGAGGAAAATATTTTTATTTTATTTACATAAATATCTACACACATGAGTCCCTATCTCCCTCTACTTTGGTTTTTATGCGGTCAGGCCCATGCTGAGCCCTCCCTTGGGTTAGGTTACTCAATATTTATTCTAAATATTTCCCTCTTTTTCTTTTTACTCTTTATTCTTTTATTTTTGCACAAAAACATGCTACATATTAAACTTTATACAATGCATGCTTTTGATAATTATTTGTATTTACATGAATATACATGCATTTGCAAAGGTTTTTGTAGCTAAAATATAAGAATAAAGAGTGATGAATGTGTATTCATCACCCCCCTATACTTAACTTTTGCTAGTCCCTTAGCAAACACTTATTTGAAAAAGAAGTGAAAAAGAAAGAAAGAAAAAGAAAAGGAGGGGAATATACATGGATCAAGGTTGAATATTAAACTTTCCTTCATTAAATTGAATTATGGAGCTCGATCAGATCTTTGGATTATTAATGTGTCGGAACCTTATTTAGACTTAAGCTTAAAACTCAACAGCTTCTAAGTTCCACCAATCTATGGACAAGACTCCTCAATAAACCAGCTCAGAACAAGTCTACATACACAAACTCTAATGACCATGAATCTTTCCATGCAGTGTAAGTGATATGTAGCTCCCCACCTCAGAAGTAACAAAGAAACAACCTCCCCCAACCTGGTAACTCTAATTCCTCGGTCTAGCAACTCTTTCCTCGAGAAGCGGGGTATTCCCTTCTAAGTTCAAGTACAACCGGCTCAAGAAGTGGGGGAAGAAGTATAGACTTTTGGAAGCTCAGCCAGTGTAGCTAAGTCTCCCGCTGCAAGCTTCATGAGATGTAACATGGATACCATAAGCTTTTGCTTTATTTGACTATATACACTCCGGTGGGGTTATTAAATTTTCAATCCGACCCACCACTTTTTTGGAGTTCTTTTTGCATTTTGCATTTTTTTTCAAGTGCCTTTGTACAACATATCTACATGGTGCAGCATATATATAAGAAATTTTCCTCTTGAGCCAGTAGACTATCCCTCTTTTGAAGCTTTATTGCAACCCACGGCTTCTGTCTTTAGCCTTCATCACCACTAGACCAAGTTGAGACGCACTTCCTTCACTAGAAGAAGAAGAGAGGTTCCGCCTAGAAGTACTACCCTCATATGCTACCCCAAGCCAAAGGAAATTGCCTCCTCGCCACCTCATCCGTGGAGAGCCATGTGTAAAGTGCTGGTGCAAGTCAAGCCATTGTCTCTAAGAGTCGTGTGTGTGTTGTTAAGTGCTCTACTTAGGCTCATCAAGATGACATATGCTCATAGCCTAGTGGACTCAAAGAATTAAGTCCTTATGGACCTGAAAAGCCTTAACCCTAAGCCCTATAAGGTTCCTCTTAGAATTAGGTGGATTAAGATCTTAATTAAGCTCCATTTCCCAATTTAATTCCAGGCTTAGTTTAAATGTCAACTATCATCCAGGAAAATTATATACATATATACAAAGATGCTATTTACACATATTTACAATCATGCAAAATTTTTGAAAAATGTTCTGAAATCATGAATGGATGAATGCATGAAGTGCAAGTTTTGCAAAAGTATTTACAAACATTTACACAAGATTTTTGCAAACTTTTGATTTTCAAAACATTTTGGAAAAATTTTGTACTATATACATAATTTTGATAAGAAAATATTTACACAAACTTTACACAAAAACTTTTTGAAAATATTTTTACAAAAATAATTTTGTACACTAGCTATGTATGTGCAATAAAAGAATGATTATTTACAGGAAAAATTTTTAATTTTTGTGATTTTTTTGGGTTTTTAGCCATTTTATTTATTAACACACTCACACAAAGTACGATTTATGGCTAAAGTATATATGAAATATATACACACCCCCCCCCATACTTAGCTCGAACGATGTCCTCAAAGTGATCAAGAGCGATGAAGAAGACATAACTCGTGCTTAGTAGAAGGGAAGTGAAAATGAATGGCTAGGTACAGAAATGAATAAATGAATAGAATGAGAAGAACTCGGTGGTTTCCCCCTATACTTAGGATTAACTAATCCTAAGTATAGTAAGATGTACATGAAGGGAAATCCGAGTGAAGAATGTACAGAGTCTGCCCCCCCTATACTTAGGGTAAAATATCCCTAAGTATAGGCAGCAAAACAGGGGCAGAAAGAATGAAAAGAATACCCGCAGGTCACCCTAAGTATAGCATAATCATAAGATGAGAAAAGGGATGTGGGACTAAAGAATAGAGTGATATAGACAACTAGATCTATACAAGGCGGAAGATCAGTGAAACTCAGGCGTGAGATGCATTAGATGTGAGTCAAAGACCACATCTCACGCAAAATGAATAGGGGCAAGATCAACCACCCGCGACTCATGATCTAGAAATGGCTTGAGCCGCTGGTCGTTCACTCGAAAGGTACTCTCAGAATACAACTCGGATATATCAATGCTACCGTTGTCATGTACCTTTCTGACTAAGTAGGGTCCCTTCCACTTGCTCTGTAGCTTCCCTGGAAATAAACGAAGCCTCGCATCAAACAGCCATACTCTCTGTCCAGGCTCAAAATGCTTGTGGATGATATGAGAATCATGCCACTCCTTCACTCTCTCCTTATACTGTAGGCTGTTTGAGAAGGCGGTATCTCTCAACTCCTCCAGGGTTGCTAACTCTGCCCTCCTCTGGTCTCCTACACCATCTGGATCCATAAGTATGTCTGTAACTGCCCAAAGTGACCTGTGCCTCAGCTCAACAGGTAAATGGCACGGCTTGCCATATACGATGCGAAAGGGAGATGTGCCCAATGGTGTCTTGAAAGACGTCCTATATGTCCACAAGACCGAGTCCAAAAGTTGTGACCAATCCTTTCGGTCAGGGCGGACGACTTTCTGCAATATAGTCTTGATCTCCCTATTCGACACCTCGGCTAGACCATTCGTCTGTGTATGGTAAGGTGTAGCAACATGATGGTCTATACCGAACTTTCTAGCAAGGGCCTTCACCTGGTCGTTGATGAAATGAGACCCCCCATCTGAAATCAGAACTCTAGGGACCCCGAACCGCGTGATGGTGTGCTTCCTCAAAAATCTGCAAATTGTCCTCGCATCAGCGGCTCGGGCGGGGATAGCCTCAACCCAACGACTAACATAATCTACGGCCAACAGAATGTACTCAAATCCCTGACTCTTAGGGATTGGACCCATGAAATCGATGCCCCATGCGTCAAAAACCTCACAGAAGTGAATGGGCTGCATCGGCATCATATCACATTGTCCACAAGTACCCATCCTCTGACAGTCAGTACACCTCTTCACGAACTCATCAGAGTCCTTGAAGAGGGTAGGCCACCACAAGCCGGATTGGAGCACTTTCTGTGCCGTTCTCCTCTCAGAATGATGTCCTCCTGCCTCAAGCTTGTGGCAGTAAGTGACGACGCTATGGTGCTCCTTCTGAGGAATGCACCGACGCCAGACGCTATCCCCTCCTTCGTGGTAAAGGATGGGATCCTCCCAGTGGTAGGACTTGGCCTTCGCAAGGAAGGTCTCAAGCCTCTGCCTGGGCCAATCTTGTGGGACTTTCCCAGCAACGAGAAAGTTCACAATATCGGCATACCACGGGAGTGAGGAGATAGCAAGGATCGCCTCATCTGGGAAGGTCTCACAAATGGGATCAATCTGCTCAGACTCCTCAGGCTGCTCTATACGGGAGAGATGATCCGCCACCACATTCTTGACTCCAGGCTTATCCTTGATCTCAATGTCGAACTCCTGAAGTAGAAGGATCCATCTAGTAAGTCTGGTCTTGGCATCCTTCTTTGCCATGAGGTATCGGATGGCGGTATGATCTGTGTACAAAGTCACTCTAGATCCAATGATGTACGATCTGAACTTATCTAGGGCGAACACTACTGCTAGCATCTCTTTCTCTGTGACCGTATAATTCCGCTGGGCGGAATCCAAGGTGCGGCTAGCATAGTGGATAGCAAATGGGACTCCATCCCTCCTCTGTCCCAGCACAGCCCCCACGGCAAAATCGGAGGCGTCCGTCATGATCTCGAATGGGAGAGACCAATCTGGTGGCTGGAGGACAGGAGCCTCAACAATACACTGCTTGAGAGTATCAAAGGACGAAAGACACTTGTCATCGACAAGGAACTCGGTGTCTTTCGTCAGCAGGTCAGTCAACGGTCGGGCAACTCTACTGAAATCACGGATGAACCGCCGATAGAAACCGACGTGCCCCAGGAAAGACCGTAACTGCCGTAAATTAGACGGTGGTGTGAGTTTTCTAATGACATCAACCTTGGCCGGATCAACCTCCATGCCCCTGTTGGAGATGATGTAGCCAAGCACCGTCCCTTGAGTCACCATAAAGTGACTCTTCTCCCAAGAAAGAACCAAGCGGACCTCAATACATCGCTGAAGTACTCGGTCTAGGAAGTCAAGACAGGAGTCGAATCCGTCGTCGTAAACCGAGAAATCATCCATGAAGACCTCTAATCACTCCCCTACCATGTCCGAAAAGATGGACAGCATGCATCTCTGAAAAGTCGGAGGGGCGTTGCATAACCCAAATGGCATGCGTCGGAAGGCGTATGTGCCGAATGGACAGGTAAAGGTGGTCTTCTCCTGATCCTCAGGAGCGATGGCCACCTGGTTGTAGCCCGAGTACCCATCCAGAAAACAATAATGGCTCTTCCCTACCAGTCTCTCAATAATCTGATCAATAAAGGGCAGGGGGAAATGATCCTTCTTGGTGGCCTGGTTGAGTCTCCTGTAGTCAACATAAACCCGCCAAGAAGTGGGTACTCGTGTAGCAATCTCCTCTCCAGACTCGCTAATCACTATAGTGATGCCCGTCTTCTTGGGCACCACATGCAAAGGGCTGACCCACTTGGAGCCGGAGATGGGATAGATAAAATCGGCGCTCCACCATTTCGAAATTTCCTTCATGACAACCTCTCTCAGATTTGGGTTCAGTCGCCGCTGGAACTCACGCGACGGCTTTGCCTCCTCCTCGAGATAGATATGGTGAGAGCACAAGGCCGGACTAATCCCATGGAGATCTGTTAAGCTCCATCCTATTGCCTTGCGGTTCTTTTCAAGAACCCCCATCAGACGGGATTCCTGCTCTCCAGTCAAATCGGCTGAGATAATGACTGGGTACATCTCATGCTCACCCGCAAGGAATCTATACTTCAACGACGAAGGAAGTGGCTTCAGCTTTGGACAACTGGGTGCTGGCAAATCTGGCTTTGAAAGAAGTCGCGTGTATGCTGCCAAATCTACCTGTGAGAAAGACAACGAACTCTCGCAAACTGGGTCTGGAGAAGGTTGCTCAGCTGTACTGTCTCTGATCTGCTCTGCATCTACCTCCTCCTCAGCTGTAGGCTCAGTGGGACTCAGGTCTGGCATCTGATCATCGCAATCTGCCCAATCAGACTCTGAATCCGAGGGATCTGCATCAAAAAAGGTGGCATCAGTACCACCATCACTGAACTCTGTGTCGCGGTCGAGAACCGGCTCTGCTGCCTCTATAGTATCCTGAACCAGGGCTGTGCTCTCCAAGCTCTCCTCTGTTGTCATCTCGGCATCAGCTATATATGTGTCTGAAAATGAGAGGATGGCCTGTGCTGTAGGGTCTGCCCATGCTGCCTCATCGTCTGTGATCACAAAATCACAGTCCTGGTGGATGTCTAGCCCGGCATCTGTCAGCTGCTCTGTATCTGTGCTGGTCTCTGAGCATGCTCTATCTCTGGCTCTGTAGTCCTCGACCGTCTCTATTTGTACACTCTCGCCCTCGACGCAAAAGCATACCTTCCCGCTATCATGATCAGTCACCGCCTTGGCTGTGGCCAAGAACGGACAACCGAGAATGATGGGGGTATCGGCCACTGAATCAGGGATCTCCATGTCCAACACTACGAAGTCCACGGGGAATTGCAGGCCCTGAATAGTGATGATGATGTCTCGCAATAACCCCTTCGGCCTCTTGACAGATCGATCAGCAAACTGAAGGACTGTCCTGCTCTGTCTAAGAGTGCCCAACTCGAAACGGTCGAGAAGGGTTGCCGGAAGGAGGTTGATAGACAATCCGCTATCTAATAGAGTCCGGTCGAACCTCTGCTATCTAATGTGACATCTGACATATGGGGCTCCTGAATCTGGCCTCTTGGCCGGCAGACGGTTCTGGATCGCGAAGCACGTTGCTTTCGTCAGCACATGAATCTCTGAATGGTGGTTCCTCCTCCTCCTCCTGATTGTAGTCCTGTCTCTCAACGATCGCTGAAGAAGGGGGATGTGCTGCAAAGCCTCCTGAAGGGTCAGTTGTATGTGAAATCTGTCAATCATGCTCTGGCTGAACTCCTCCTGCTCTCTCTTTTTTGGATCTTTTTCTCTTTTCTTCCCCTTCCCCATCTGAAGGTCTCTAGGGAAGGGGATCATAGGGTCCTTCTCAGATGAAGGACTAGGAATAGGTCTAGACGGCTCGACGGCCGGATCCACACATACATCAAGCACCACAGTGGGACCAGAGTAAACTAAACCTTTTCCTTTATTTAAAATATGGTTCCGAGCTACATCAGAATGAGGAAAAACAACAGCTCTCTCTACATGAACACCGGTGGCCTCAGTACCACCATGGGCTGGCTCTGCTGGATGTCTCGCGGCCTCAGTATTGCGTGCTGGCTCGGCAATTCGGGTGGCGTCAGTACCACCTCCTCGAACTGGTGAAGTGGCGGCCTCAGTACCGCCTGTGGAATCAGCATCCCTGGTGGCCTCAGTACCACCGTCATCATCATGAGTGGCCTCAGTACCGCTCTCCTCCTCCTCATCTGGCGCTCTAGGTGTATCCTTATGATGTCGCTCAGACGAGGCGCCGCCTGCTGGTTCCCTACCGCTCCTAAGTGTAACAAAATCAGCATCAAAAAGATCTGAAGACATATCATCAAACGGATCACTAGGAGTGGCATGCTCAGTGTAAACTACCTGCTCAGACTTCTGCTTCAGGCTGTTAGGATTCGGCTCTATCTGGGCAGGGATGGCGGCCTTCCCTCTCACGATGTCCCGCATCTCCTGGCGGAACTCGTCCATCTCCCGTCTGAAAGTAGCCTGCTGGTCCGTGAGGAGGCGGGCTATGTCTGTTAGCAATGTGAGCCCCGGGCGAACCATTTCTACAATAAATGTTATTGTAATGAATAAATTATCAATGAAAATTATTGATTATTTTTCACTCCCCTTTCTGAGATTAATGAATGAATGCACTATAGGGTCCCTCTGTACAATAAGGGTTATGTACCATGGCCAACTTGATGATCATACAGCTGTTGATTCATTGGATGAATCATAGAGGTTGATGCTTGAATGAATATCTAAGGAGTTAGATAGAGGACTCATCAAGCATCATCGAATGATCATTAAGTGATGATCTCCAGTCTGAGTAGGAGATGGCAATCCTATCTCATATGACTGATATCTGACTGACCTCTTGATGCAGGTCCTCTGCATGGGAATAGTGATTCAGAGGTGTCAGGTTAGTCAAGTCAATGGGTTGACTTGACAAGATCGAGATAACCAAAGACCTACGTTGAATACTGTCACAACTTACGCATGCATCCTCTGACTAGAGATAGATGTATTGCTATATGTCTGAGTATGTACATTTGGCAGACCAATAGGTTGATGACCTAATCAAGGTCTATATACCGGCGAGCTGGTGTACATGTAAGGACATATGAGTAATGCGATCTCTCAAAGGGATCATACAGGTTCACTTGTGAACCGGGAGACATGAGCTCACTCATGAGGTATTGGGACTGAACAAATTCCATGCATGGTCGTCGTGCTTTGGAAGCATGACATGAATTTGAAGGTAAGATATATGCTTTGTGAAAGCATATGATCTATACCAAATCCCGATGACCAAGATTGAGAAACTTAATGATCTAACCCTGAAGATGACAGTGTAAAAGTGATCTTTATCTTCAGGATGATCATGAGTCTTCCAGTATGTAGGATGTGCAGGTATTGGGAATACCTGAAGGGTGATTTGATCATATACGATTGTATAACCATGACGCTTCCATTCCGAGGGAGTGATGAAACAGGATTGGATTTTAGTGACTCCTCTCATTAGAGAAGTGACCTAATCTTAGTCCATGAATTGGACATTGATCTGAATGAGATTCAGATGCAATGAGAAGATTAAGTCTACGGTCTTGATTTGATCAAGCATCAGTGGGAGGTCCATAGGATCTGGATTTGAGATATGATCTCAACATCCAAGTCACTATACATGGAACAATACAATCGCCCTGTCCTTATCTCCAAGTATCTGAGGAGAAATAGCATTGTTCTTAAATAGTTTAAGAACAATTCCATAAGATCTAAGCAAAGAGAATTTGATAATTAAAAGTGTTTTAATTATCATGATGTATGAGAAATTATCCAATATGATTAAATGTGATTTAATTAGTTTGGATAAGAATAATGTGGATAGAGATATCCAATTATTCATGACATATTATAAATGTGATTTATAATGTATTAGAGAGAGTTAATTAAAATTTATATGTGTTGATTAATTATGATGTGTATTGGATACACATTGTGTAATTAATTAACAATATGAATTACATGTTGTTTTGGGTTGTGAATATGATTCACAATTTTTCAATGGCAAGATTGCAATATTCTCAAAGATAATTGTGAATTATTTTTTGAGAAATAAAACCCAAATAATTTTGTTGCAAATAAATAAGAGAGATTACATGGAGATTTGCAATCTCATGGAGATTGCAATCTCCATGCAATCCATGGACGGCACACCACTCCTACTTGGAGTGGGTGTGCGCCTACATGGAAGGCACATGGAGATGAAATCTCCATGTGTCTTCTCTCCTTATTTGTTGGGTTGATTTAGGAATGGATTATATTTGATTTTATCAAATATATTTTGACCTAAATTTATTGCTTTTGACAACAACAATCTTAGCCATTGGATGAACATAAATCAATCTCATCCATTGATTCTATGTGTCCCATGGATTGAGATCCATGGATCCCAAAACCCTATAAATAGAGAGGCATACTTGGCTCTCTCTTTACACATGCTATTGTAGCACAAACTCTCTCTCTCTTTCTCATATACACGACAGCCCTTCTCTCCCTCTCTTCTTGGTGGCCGTCCACCTTGGTGGAGAGAAACGTCGACGCCCGCGCCATCGTGCTGCCGCTTCGACTCTCTGCGGTTCTTTGTCTTCTTGGAGTGCTTCACTCACGAAGGAGACGTTTGATCTCGTGCGACGAGATCAGGAGCAACCGCGCTTGGATCAACTTGGATTGCGAGGACACCGCGACTCATCTCCGCGCTCGCAAGCCGTTACTCCGACGATCGGACTTGAGACAGGAGGTCTCTTTTCGTAGAGACTCGATCAACCACGCTTCAAGAGGTATTGCATTATACTTGATGTGGTTATAGATGAAACGATTTTAGAATGGTTCTCGGATCATGTGGTTTCATCGGTTTAAAAATTTAAAATTCCGCTGCTCCGAACAACTAGTACGACTAGTCGTTCTTCGTCGTATTCGATACGACGATCACGCTTCCGTGATGCGCTTGAGGATTTCCCCATATCCTTCAAGTGGTATCAGAGCCTTAGGTCGACGGTTTCGAATATGATTCGAAAAACCGAGGACGACTTGGGTTCGTTTAGGTCGCGAAAGTTTTCATCGCATTTGATTTCGCAGATCTGTTTAGTAAATAAATTCGGTACTCTTTAAATTGTTTAAACACGAATTTAATACTTGGTTTTTGTTCCCCATTAAATAAGGAAACCATAGGAACTGAGTTTGCGTAAATCGGATTTCGTATGCTCTAGTTATGGTTGTTTTAATGGACATGTATGCAATGTTGCGGGAACAATAGATTTTAACATGATTAAAGAGTTAATTACTGTTATCATTTGCCTCGAAATGCGTGCAAATCCACTTAGGTTCTGTTGTAAATCAAGTTAGCAATCTATGAAAATTGAGTTTGCTTAATTTGGATTTAAATTGATTGAGATATGCCAATTTTAGTGAATAGGGGTCATTACTGAAATTGCATTCCTAATCTAGAACCAAGTGATTGTCAATTAGTGAAATTAATTGTTAATTTCGTGAAATAATCTTGAATAATATTTGTGAAATATTGAGACATGATTATTTGCCTAATTGACATGGCCCCAACCAATTAATTGATTAAGATGTGATCTAAATCATAAATTGGAAACAACAATCTTCAAACTTGATGCTTGAATAGGATTTGGGAATTTGTCTAGCAAATTTCCTTATAATCAAAAATGTTTTGATTATTACTATATGGTACAATTTCGGTTGAAAAACTGATGATCATCTCAAGTACAAATTAATCAATTTGGCATTATCCTTTCCCGAGGCGGATATGGTGCCTAGTCGGAGAGCATTGGGGTTGCGGGTTGCAACGTATGTGGTCCGTCCCACTCTCGTCGGTACTGGCCATGACAGCGGGTAGGGCCAGGATAATGTCCGAGGGATTAAGATGTATTTTTCTAATTATTAAAATTCGAATTAATACGTATTTTGAGATATTACCATATATGTATTCAAGTAAAATAATCAAGTTTGATTGATTGAATTGGATTGATAATTAATTTAATATGATTAAATTGATTATGTCCAATTGAAATACTCTAATATGATTAGAGTTATTAATTCCCTTGGAAGAATTAATTATGTGAATGTGATTCATAATAATTAATTAAAATTTGAATATGATATGGAGGATCACATAAGTGACATCCATGGTCTCCCGTCAAGGCGAAGAGTTCCGTCGCCAGACATCGTATGAAGGAGATGCTTGTACGAAGTGACAGCTCCTGCATACGATCCGTTTGGATCGGGCTCGTCGCTTCTCGAAAGAGTAAGGACGTATGCGTAGTGACCCCAATATCGGGTCCTCATATTATTGGGGCGATATTGGATTGCGCATAGCGAGTTGTATTCCTGTTGACGGTTGGTTCAATTAATAACGGGTCAACATCGCCTTAGGGGTGGTAGGCCCGGGTATTAAAGACCGAATTGGGAAATGCAAGTTGGACTTGCAATGCGGAATGTGTTCCCGCTTCTCTTTATTGGAGTCATAGGTTCTCATATTATTGGGATATGACAAAGATAAGGAGGAGATCCCAGTTCTTGCTTGAGATATATTGGTAAGTATATCTCTTACTTTGAAAGTGAATGAGGGAATAAACTTTCAAGGTTGACATAGCAAGAACAATTTGATTTAAAATGCTTCAAATATTATAAATTTAAATATATAATTTTTATATTCAAATATATAGTGCATTCTTAATTTCAGAAAATGAAGTCTTTGAACCCACTTAGTAGGCTTCTTGAGGTCAACCAATTGACCGGTCCAAATTATTCGGATTGGATCCGAAATTTGGAGCTTGTTCTCTCTGCTGAGCGCATAAGTTATGTGCTATCCGAGGACAAGCATGAGAACCCTAAGTCCAAGGAAGAAAAAGCATTTAATGACAAGTATGATGAAGATCATGTCTTGGCTAGGTGTTATATCCTAGGTTCTCTCTCCAATGTGCTGCAGAAGCAACATGTGGAGATGAATACCTGTCAGGAAATAATGCAGAATCTTAAGGATATGTTTGGTGACATTAACCGCACCCAGCGGTACAATGTTATGAAAGACCTCATTCGTTGTAGAATGCAGGAAGGGACTTCGGTCCGTGAACATGTACTCAAAATGTTTGGGTACCTGTCGGAGCTGGAGACTCTTGGGGCATCGATGGATGCAGACATGCAAGCTGATTTCATTCTGCTGTCATTGCCCAAGTCTTTTAATAACTTTGTAGTGTCATTCCACATGAACAAGTTGGAATTGACAAGTGCTGCTCTCCTTGCTGCATTGAAGTCCGCAGAGGACGTAATGAAGAAGGATGGTCCCAGTGGCAGTGCAATGGTTGCACAAGTCAAAGGGAAGCGCGGTCGGAAGCATGGTTCTCGGAAGGGCCCGGCCCAGAAGAGAAAGAAGAAGGGACAAAGTGTTGCCTCTTCTTCCAATGCATCCACTCTCATGGCGTCGAAGAAAACCGACGTCTGTCACCACTGTAAGAAGCTGGGGCACTGGAAGCGTAACTGCCCAGATTACCTGAAGTCCTCAGACAAAGGTAAAGCTCCAGCAGGTATAAAATCTACTTTCATCATTGAAACTAGCTTTCTCGTCGGACGAGAAGGAAGTTGGGTTGTAGATTCTGGTGCTTCTGTTCATGTATGCAATTTGTTGCATTTGTTTCAGGAAACTAGAAGTCTTGAGGAAGGGGAGATAGTCATCCAGATGGGATCTGATGCAAGTGTTGCAGCAGTCGCCGTCGGGACATGCAGACTATCATTATCTAGTGGAAGAGTCCTAGTACTTAAAGAGTGTCTTTATGTACCTGAAGTTAGAAGGAATCTGATATCTGTATCTAAGCTAGTTAGAAGTGGATATTCGTTCCTGTTCTGTAATAAATTAGTCATAAATCATTATGATAAATATATTGCAGAAGGTGTTTTAACTTCTGGAGGACTCTATGAATTGTGCATTAATGAGAATGTCATGAATGTTACAACCACTAATAAAAACCCTAAGAGATCCAGGGAGAATAAAAATCATTCAAATATGATTTGGCATCAAAGGCTTGGTCATTTGTCTGTTGATAGGATCAACAGATTGATAAAGGATGGACCTTTAGATTTCCTACAGGTCCAATCTTTGCCTACCTGCGAACATTGCATTCGAGGTAAAATGACTAGGATGCCTTTCCGTAACAAGGTTACAAGATGCGAAGGTATTATTGACCTAATACATACCGATGTATGTGGTCCCTTCAGTACCGCGACTCGAAATGGGTACCGATATTATTTGACGTTTATCGATGACCATTCGCGATACGGGTTTATCTTCCTATTACGTCACAAGTCAGAAACCTTTGAAAAGTTCAAAGAATTCAAGGCTTTGGTTGAGAACCAAACCGATAGGAAGATTAAACGAATTCGATCTGATCGAGGTGGCGAGTACCTATCAGATGAATTCAAGGAATACCTTAAGGAGAATGGAATTGTTTCAAATCTCACTCCTCCTGGAACTCCCCAACTTAATGGTGTTGCTGAAAGACGCAACAGGACCATCATGGACATGGTCCGTTCAATGATGAGCAAAGCACATTTACCTCTTAGTTTCTGGGGATATACAGTAGAGACTGCAATATATATCCTGAATAAGATTCCTAGCAAATCTGTACCTAAGACTCCTCATGAGCTATGGTATGGAACCAAACCTAGTGTCAATCACTTAAGGGTTTGGGGTTGCTTGGTCCATGCGAAGAACGTGGACGCAAGTAAGCTGGAATCTCGCACTCGTGAGTGTTACTTCATTGGGTATGTTAAAGATGGTATTGGATACCAGCTTTATGACCCTGAGACCCAAAAGGTTTTTGTCTCTAGAGATGTAAAGTTTCTGGAGGATGATTTCCTTAAAGGTCAAGATAAAAGTGAAGCAGAGGAGCTCATTGAATCCCAAGAGGATTCTGAGCTCCCTAGACCAGAAACTGAAGAAGTAAATAAAGATGAAACACTCATACCTCTTCGAAGGAGTTCGAGGGTGGTTGCACCACCTGAAAGCTATGGATTCCATGTGTCAGGTGAAACTGACATTGATCCTACTTCATTTGATGAAGCACTCGCGGATCAAGACATGGATAGATGGATGCTAGCAATGAAGTCAGAAATTGACTCCATGCATAAGAATGGTGTATGGACCCTAGAGGATCCACCTAAAGGGGTAAAACCCATTGGGTGTAAATGGATCTTCAAGAGAAAAAGGGGACCTGATGGGAAAGTAGAGACTTTCAAGGCACGGCTCGTAGCCAAGGGCTACACACAGAGAGAAGGCATCGACTACGATGAGACATTCTCTCCTGTGGCTATGCTTAAATCCATCCGGACATTGCTAGCTATAGCTGCATATCTTGACTACGACATCTGGCAGATGGACGTCAAGATGGCTTTCCTCAATGGATACCTCGAGGAGGATATCTACATGGAGCAGCCCCAAGGCTTCATGACTGAGGATGGTAAAGTATGCAAGCTGAAGAAATCCATCTATGGGCTCAAGCAAGCTTCTCGTAGTTGGAACATCAGATTTGACGAAACCATAAAGAGTTATGATTTTGTGCAAAATCCTGATAAACCTTGTGTATACAAGAAGCTTAGTGGGAGCGTCGTTGTGTTCATCGTGCTTTATGTAGATGACATCCTTATCATTGGGAATGATACAGGGATGATGACCAGTGTAAAGATTTGGTTGTCCCATACCTTTGAGATGAAAGATCTTGGAGAAGCCTCTTATATCTTAGGCCTGAAGCTGTTCAGAAACCGAGAAAAGAGGATTTTGGGATTGTCACAACATGGATACATTAAGAAGATTCTTGAACGATTCCGTATGGATAGTTCTAAGAAAGGATTCCTACCCTTAAGACATGGTATCCACCTGTCTAAAGGAATGGCTCCTCAAACTGTTGAGGAAAAGAAGGCCATGGCTGGATGTCCTTATGCATCAGCCGTAGGAAGCTTAATGTATGCCATGATGTGCACTAGGCCAGATATCTGCCATGCAGTGGGAGTGGTAAGTCGTTACCAATCCTGCTATGGAGAACAACACTGGAATGCAGTAAAGAACATATTCAAATATCTAAGACGGACGCAAGATTACATCTTGGTCTATGGATATGGTGATCTCCAAGTCTTGGGATATATAGATTCTGACTTCCAATCGGATGTAGATGATCGAAAGTCGACATCGGGGTTCGTGTTCTTGTTGAATGGTGGTGTTGTGAGCTGGAGAAGCAAGAAGCAGGACACTACTGCAGATTCAACAACGGAAGCCGAATACATTGCCGCATCAGATGCTGCAAAGGAGGCGGTGTGGTTGTGCAAGTTCATGCTGGAGCTTGGCGTAGTTTCCTCTGATACTCCCATCCCGTTACTCTGTGATAACACGGGAGCCATTGCCCAGGAAAAGGAACCCAGATGGCATCAAAAGAGCAAGCACGTGGAAAGGAAATACCACATCATTCGGGAGATACAAAAGCGTGGTGACATCATCATCACCAAGGTGGCCTCTGCCGACAACGTTGCTGATCATCTTACCAAACCTCTGACACATAAGGTTTTTGACCAGCATGTAATGAGTATGGGTTTAAAGATTGTACCTGAAAGGTTCTGAGGGCTAGTGGGAGATTGTTAGCAATGTGAGCCCCGGGCGAACCATTTCTACAATAAATGTTATTGTAATGAATAAATTATCAATGAAAATTATTGATTATTTTTCACTCCCCTTTCTGAGATTAATGAATGAATGCACTATAGGGTCCCTCTGTACAATAAGGGTTATGTACCATGGCCAACTTGATGATCATACAGCTGTTGATTCATTGGATGAATCATAGAGGCTGATGCTTGAATGAATATCTAAGGAGTTAGATAGAGGACTCATCAAGCATCATCGAATGATCATTAAGTGATGATCTCCAGTCTGAGTAGGAGATGGCAATCCTATCTCATATGACTGATATCTGACTGACCTCTTGATGCAGGTCCTCTGCATGGGAATAGTGATTCAGAGGTGTCAGGTTAGTCAAGTCAATAGGTTGACTTGACGAGATCGAGATAACCAAAGACCTACGTTGAATACTGTCACAACTTAGGCATGCATCCTCTGACTAGAGACAGATGTATTGCTATATGTCTGAGTATGTACATTTGGCAGACCAATAGGTTGATGACCTAATAAAGGTCTATATACCGGCGAGCTGGTGTACATGTAAGGACATATGAGTAATGCGATCTCTCAAAGGGATCATACAGGTTCACTTGTGAACCGGGAGACATGAGCTCACTCATGAGGTATTGGGACTGAACAAATTCCATGCATGGTCGTCGTGCTTTGGAAGCATGACATGAATTTGAAGGTAAGATATATGCTTTGTGAAAGCATATGATCTATACCAAATCTCGATGACCAAGATTGAGAAACTTAATGATCTAACCCTGAAGATGACAGTGTAAAAGTGATCTTTATCTTCAGGATGATCATGAGTCTTCCAGTATGTAGGATGTGCAGGTATTGGGAATACCTGAAGGGTGATTTGATCATATACGATTGTATAACCATGACGCTTCCATTCCGAGGGAGTGATGAAACAGGATTGGATTTTAGTGACTCCTCTCATTAGAGAAGTGACCTAATCTTAGTCCATGAATTGGACATTGATCTGAATGAGATTCAGATGCAATGAGAAGATTAAGTCTACGGTCTTGATTTGATCAAGCATCAGTGGGAGGTCCATAGGATCCGGATTTGAGATATGATCTCAACATCCAAGTCACTATACGTGGAACAATACAATCGCCCTGTCCTTATCTCCAAGTATCTGAGGAGAAATAGCATTGTTCTTAAATAGTTTAAGAACAATTCCATAAGATCTAAGCAAAGAGAATTTGATAATTAAAAGTGTTTTAATTATCATGATGTATGAGAAATTATCCAATATGATTAAATGTGATTTAATTAGTTTGGATAAGAATAATGTGGATAGAGATATCCAATTATTCATGACATATTATAAATGTGATTTATAATGTATTAGAGAGAGTTAATTATAATTTATATGTGTTGATTAATTATGATGTGTATTGGATACACATTGTGTAATTAATTAACAATATGAATTACATGTTGTTTTGGGTTGTGAATATGATTCACAATTTTTCCATGGCAAGATTGCAATATTCTCAAAGATAATTGTGAATTATTTTTTGAGAAATAAAACCCAAATAATTTTGTTGCAAATAAATAAGAGAGATTACATGGAGATTTGCAATCTCATGGAGATTGCAATCTCCATGCAATCCATGGACGGCACACCACTCCTACTTGGAGTGGGTGTGCGCCTACATGGAAGGCACATGGAGATGAAATCTCCATGTGTCTTCTCTCCTTATTTGTTGGGTTGATTTAGGAATGGATTATATTTGATTTTATCAAATATATTTTGACCTAAATTTATTGCTTTTGACAACAACAATCTTAGCCATTGGATGAACATAAATCAATCTCATCCATTGATTCTATGTGTCCCATGGATTGAGATCCATGGATCCCAAAACCCTATAAATAGAGAGGCATACTTGGCTCTCTCTTTACACATGCTATTGTAGCACAAACTCTCTCTCTCTTTCTCATATACACGACAGCCCTTCTCTCCCTCTCTTCTTGGTGGCCGTCCACCTTGGTGGAGAGAAACGTCGACGCCCGCGCCATCGTGCTGCCGCTTCGACTCTCTGTGGTTCTTTGTCTTCTTGGAGTGCTTCACTCACGAAGGAGACGTTTGATCTCGTGCGACGAGATCAGGAGCAACCGTGCTTGGATCAACTTGGATTGCGAGGACACCGCGACTCATCTCCGCGCTCGCAAGTCGTTACTCCGACGATCGGACTTGAGACAGGAGGTCTCTTTTCGTAGAGACTCGGTCAACCACGCTTCAAGAGGTATTGCATTATACTTGATGTGGTTATAGATGAAACGATTTGAGAATGGTTCTCGGATCATGTGGTTTCATCGGTTTAAAAATTTAAAATTCCGCTGCTCCGAACAACTAGTACGACTAGTCGTTCTTCGTCGTATTCGATACGACGATCACGCTTCCGTGATGCGCTTGAGGATTTCCCCATATCCTTCAATGTCGTCCAAGGCGGGGCTCTCGTATGCTGGACCATGAGAGCCCGACGGGTAGCCTCTCTAGTAATGAGGCTGCTGGAACTGGTGCTGCTGCTGCTGAGAGGGGTAGGTAGGAGGGTGTTGCTACTGGTGTGGCTGGTGAGGCTGCTCTCGCCTCCAAGATTGTCCCTGCTGATAGGGACGAGGAACGAAGGATGACTGCTGCTGTGACTGGTAAACTGGGGGCTGCTGCTGCTGGTGATCCCTCTGCTGGTTGTACTTGCCTCCCTGGCCAGATGGCTGCTGCTGGGGCTGGGTACCTCCACTTCCCCACCTGAATCTGGGATGGTCTCATCGGATCCCAGGCTGAGGACGGTCATACCAAATCCCGTTGACATCCATCAACGGCTCTGCATCGTACTGGGCTGGCGGGAGTACTACCAGAGGCTGATCCGGCTGGTATACCACCATCTGCATGTCTGGAGATGGTGGTGACTGGTAGGAGGGCTGCTACTGCTGGTACGGCTCCGCCTATACAAGGTGAACCTATCTAGGCTGCTGGTGTGAGCTGGAGCGCTGGAACGAGCTGCTGCTGCCGCCGATATCGCCTCGCGACTGAAGATGGGGCTGTGGAGCCGTCTGTGCCTCCTAGAGACACATGAGTTTGGTCTTCATGTCGCTCAGAGTCTGTGCCATCTGCTCCATCTGAGTGATGCCCTAGCGTTGCTTCTTCTCGATCAGCTCCATCCGATCCAACTTCTCACTGATGATACCCATATCCGCAGCGGATAACTCTGCCTGTGTTGCTGCTACTGCGGATGAACTGGATGGACCGGCATCGACCCGTGCTATCCTCTGGTACTGCACGGGTCTAGGCTGCTGCTGGGGTCTGCCCTGAGTGTACAACCTGGTCTGGGACATCACCATGTAGTTCTCGGCCATCTCCTCGTAGATGGCCCAGACCTGGTCGTGATCCTTGGCGAAGTAAGACCCACCACAAGAAGCATTCACCAAGCCCTGGAGCTCTGGTGTCAGCCCGCTGAAGAAGCTCTACACAAGGTTGGGCTTCGAAATATCATGGTGCGGGCATCGGTCAGTCAGCTCACGAAACCTCTCCCATGCCTCATGGAATTGCTCGTTGGGGAGCATGGAGAAGTTGCTGATGAGGGCTCTCGCTGCATTGGTCCGCCCGAGTCGATAGTACTTGTTCAAGTACTCGGTGCGGAGCTGCTCCTAGGTGTAAACGAACTTCCCCAAGTGCTTCAGCCAGGTGGCTGCTTTGTCTGCCAAGGAAAAGGGGAAGGCAATCATCCTGATAGTATCCTGGTCCACCTGACAATCGTGGACATGCTGCAAATCATCTCAAACTCCTGCAGGTGGAGATGAGGCTCCTCTGTGGCCAAACCGTGGAATCGGGGAAGAAGCTGCAAAGTGTTCGGGGGGAACTTGAAGTCCCCCACAATGGCTGGAAGTACCACCCAGCGGTGTGTCAAGGTCGACCCGGGATTGTGGTTCTCCCGCATCGATCTAAGTGGTGGTGGTGCTCCTCCTGCTCCTGCTGCTGCTGCTGCGGCTGCTGCCGCGGCTGCTGCTGCGGCGGCAGCTGCCGCATCGTCGGGTCCTCCTCCTCCGCGGTTCTCGCGGTTGGCTCTCATCTGCTCAAGCTCTCTCCTCATGTCCATCATGAATGCTCCATGATCCCTCAGCTGCTGCTGCACTGACTCAAGGGAGGCGATCAGGGTGGAGTTGATCGAACCCTGGTCCAGAACGAAATGCTGCTCTCCCTGTGGACCGCTGGTGCGATCATCAGAACTGCCGGCCATCGTCTCTGAAAAATCAAATGAGCCAAACTCAGGTGCTGTCAAGTCTGCTAATCTCTCATCTGGCTCATATCTCTCAGAACCGAAAGAAAGGGGGTCGAGGTGAACAGGGCAGAATCATACTCGGGCTCGGAGAGCTGGTCTCGGATCTCGCGGGCCAACCTAGATGACCGGGTAGGCGTGCCTGAAAGCGGTGCAGCCAGAGGCTGCCTAAGAGAGTGTCTACCCATCATCGTCATCTGACGAGTAAGGCGGATGAGATCTGGAGAAACAATGATCGGCAACCAAACCCTCTGTTCACCAATGCAACACGAGCTGAAGACCGTAAAGGCTCGGTCAAATTATCTTGTCAAATTTTATTAGGTGAACAAACAATCTATCAGAGCGCTTACGTGACCTGTTGGGATTCCCGATGCTACCCCAACCGGCTGGCCCGCACGGAAGAGTCGGTAGTCAGTCAGGAATAGCACCGGAGGGATCTACCTAGTGAACGGGTCACTCTCTCTCGCAACCAAACCAAACAATGAGGGGGTTGCTCTCCCCAAGACAAATTTTTTTAGTCAAGTGTCTTTTAGGGTCAATAGCTTAAACAGTCCCAATTTTATGGTTTTTTTCTTTTTAATATTTTTCAATAAAAACAAAGGCCTAACGAATTTTTCGGTTCTCCTGGTTATTTAGTCCAAAATAGGGGGGAGAAGACGAAAAAGCCGATGCGCGATAAATCAATGATGCATGCAAAGTCAGAAATGCATACCTGGCTCCAGCACTCTACATGCAATATGATCCGTGCAGAATTTAAAAGACAGGAAATAAACTACCTAAATGGTGCAGGCGGAAAACCGAGTCCCTAAACAGCAGTGCTACTCGAAAGAACGGCTAGCCGACCACCAGCCTCCAATCCAAAGAGTCCGGTCTAGACCCACCCCTCCTCTTCTCGACAGGTCGAGTTCAGGAGTAGCGCTTGACGGGGCGGGCTCGGAGGTGATGGAACGGCTATTTTATTATTTTTTTATTATAGATCCAATTACCGTACTATAGGAACAGGCAATTATATTAGGGTGTTTGGATCCTATGAATTACGTCACAATCAAGCAGAAGATCCTACGGCTAGGGGCTCGAAAATCTGCGTGAAACCAGAAAAGGCAGTAAAGGAAAATCGCGTAAAAACCGCGAAAAACCGAACTAGCTAAGGGGTCCCCCGAGCACACCGGTGCTCGACGAAAAAGACCCCGAAAGTTCAAGTCTCTGTCTGTCCCTGTATTATTACAATAACGGTTCAATTATTGTGGAAATAAAACCTAATCTAAACTATGCTACTCCGCGGCTATCCCGCGGCTCCCGCACTCCTGCTCGTTCTTCGCGCTCTCCTACGGCTCTGTAAAGAAAAGAGCCGCCTCCGACTCTCTTGGTTGCGTCGGCTTCCGAAGAAGCCGCCTCGATCCTCGGGCCCTCGCAAGAAAACAAACAGAACGTCAGACCAGATTATTTAAACAATTATGCAATTAAATGATCTATACAAAATATGCACAAGAAACCGCGGAAAAGAAAACTGCGGGAAAAATCAAAAACCGACTACTAAGCCGTGCTCCCCGGCAACGGCGCCATATGGATGACCATCCTGACCACTCAGGTATAAGGTGCTAAATGGTCGTTGTGACCCAAGCAATCAGGCTCGATCAATCAAGAAAAATAGACCACCAATATAAAAATCAACTCAAAAATCAATAGCGGTCTTGCTATTATTTTAACCTGGTATAGCGACCAGGGTCGAACTCAAGGAGCACGAAATGGCCTTGCGGCCTACGAAGTAGTCAAAAAGAATAAAAGACAAGAAAAGAGTATTTTTGGTGGTTTTTAGGTTTTTATATTTTTTGGATTTTTTTTAATTAATTAAGAAACTAAAGAAAACTAATAAGCAAGGCAATTCAACAATTTATTTAATGCATCAAAAATCAATCAAAATTTCTAATAAAAATATTTTTATGTGTTTTATGTTTTTTACTGTTTTTGGGGAATTTTGGGGATTTTTCTGATTTTTATTTTATTTTCTAAAAATTAAACAGTGCAAGAAAATAAAGGGACTGTCCAGCCGAGCTTAAGGGACCTAAATAAAATATCTAGAAATCCCCTATAAGCCTGAAGGTAATTTTCCTGTATAGAGAAAGAAACAAGGAAAATTTGAGCGCCTTAATTATTGTTTTTAGATTTTTAGATAAATTATTAGAATTTTTATGAGTTTTCAGGTGTTTTTCAATTTTTATGAGTTTTATATGATGAAAAATAGCCAAAATTGGCTAGCAAATCAAGCAAGCCAAAACAAACAGTAGCTAATTTTTTGTAATTTTTAGATAAGTTTTACTATTTTTTTGTGATTTTTCAAATGAGACAGTAAAGAAAATACATGTTTTTGAATTTTTACAAATATCAAAACAAAACAAAAATGTCTCCAAAAATCCCAGAAAATTTTACACAATGGTAGGAGCCACGTATCCAATTTTCATTGGATTTAGAGTAGGTTTGCTATTTTATTCAATAATAAAGAGGAGGAACTGTGCAGAGGGACCTGAGTGCAAATACCAAGAGTCCTGGGGGGTCCGGTGCAAAATACCCAGGAAATCACGCGCGTGGCGCGTGCCTGAGGCACTCAGGGACCTAAATGTAAGGAAAACAAGTTCCGAGGGCTATTTGGTAACAGGTACCAAAAGCCCAAGGGCTTGTCTGCGAAATACCCAATAAAAAGCGAACATGCACAATTACTCTACGCACAGGGGTATAAAAGCAATATTCCAAAACTATTCATTCATTCCATAACATCTCAGAACTACAAGGTATAAAATGCAAATATCCTAGAAACCCACGTGTCGAAGCACGTGCTACACCATACACAAGGGCATAAAAGCAAAGAAAGTAAAGTGCAGGGTCCACAATGCAAATGTACCAAAACTAAATAACTACACTATGTATTTACAGGACTAAATGCTAAATAAGATAAAAAGAAGGGCCTAAGTGTAAATTACCCTTTATTAATGGAGGCGCTGGATGGATGCCACGTGGAAGATGGACAGTCCGGATCAGATGGCTCTCCAAAGCTAGGCTCCTCGGGCGAATCCGACGGTCTGGGCCTCGCCACGTGTGGATCTGACGGTGGGGATGCGTCGCGGCTACACCTCGACCATCGGATGGCTGGGATCAATCCTCCACTGATCTGACGCTATCTGCAGCTCCGCGAATGAATGGTCATGATCTGATCTGGAGCTCTGAGGCTGATCAGACGGTCGGGGAAGATGCTGGAAGAACAGTTGGCCGGCGAGCTTCGCCGGCCCGACACACGCGCTGAGATCCTCCCCTACTGCTCCTGAAGATCGGAAAAGTTCCGCGATGAAGCTCCGCAGCTGATGGTGCCCTCCGATGACCCAACCGAGCTCTGGGGAGCTCCGGCGAGGTCGGCGGAGGTGGAGCTACTGGACCCAATGGTCCAAGCCCTCAGATGGGCTTGGATGAACCTGCAAAGTAGACCAGAAAGCTCGCGGGTCGAGGGCAAACTGCCTCGACCCCGTTAGGCGTGGTGAAGGTGGTCGGGGGGTCGATATGGGCGAGCTCCGGCGAGGGTGTGGATGGAGGAGCTTGAACCCCAGCTCCTGTGCGAGCTGGGTTGAGTGGATGGGTGCAGAACGTGCGCGGGAGGAAGGCGGAGGAGAAGGTGGATTCTGATGATCGAACGGAACGATGAGGTGGTCGGAATCGAAGGAAGGCGACGGCGGCGCGAATTGGGGCTAATCGAAAATTAAAGAAAAAGAAAGGGAGATGGGTCTACCTGAGTGGACAAAGCGACTGGCGAGCTTGCGCAGCTCCTGGTCCTTGCCTCAAGGAGCGTCGGTCTCCGAGGCTCGAGCTCCGGCTCTGGGCGGAGCACGGCGGTGTATCTCGCCGGATCAGTGGGCCACTGCCCCTCTCCTCGCTGCGACAGCACCTGGAGCGAGCTGTCACTCTCACTCACGCATTGGAGGTCACTGGGGGTGGAGCGAATGAGCCAAAGATGAGAATGAAGGTGGCGGAGCAGGGACTTTATATGTCTAGGGGTCCGGCTATCGGGAGGTTGGGCAAGCAACTCAGTGCGCGGATCCCCAAAATCCACCCCGGGCGTGGATCAGGGATGCTCAAGCTCGGATTAGAGCCCGGGGTTAACATATTCAGGAGTCGAATCAAGTGTGCAAAATGGCGAGAAATCGGGTTGCGGGCACGGATCCGGGACGGGGTGGTCTTGGGGGGGGGGGGGAGTTGACCGGGCGGTCAACACTCACCAGGGCCAATACGAACAGGCCACGTGGAAAAGATTAAAAAAATTCAATTAAAAATAACAAATGGCAGAATTATTAAAAAGTCAAAGCATGAAATATTTTTGTTTTAATATTTTCTATTTTTTAGTGATTTTTAATTAATTTTTCAAAATAAAAATAGTGTATTTACATAGTTGGTCTATATATAAGTATATATACAATATATAGATTTTTAATTTTGATTTTTAATTTGTTATTTTTATACAATTTTATTCCCATTTTATATTATTTTTATTTATATCATAAAATTAGGAATAAAAAGATATTTTTATTTTATTTTTATTATTTATATACATAGGTGGAATAAATAGATATGTACATATATATACATGGTATATTTACAAAGTATTTTTGGATTTTTAATTTTTGTTATCTTTATTTTTTTTGTTTTAATTGTTTTTATTTTATTTATTTACACCATATCATATAGAATATTTACAAAATTTTTGGAAATTAATTTTATTTATTTATAAAGCTAAATAAATAGGGATGAGTGGACTATATACAAGGTGACTATGTACATGAGTGATGTTTTTGTTTTCTTTTTAATTTTTCTATTTTTATCTTATTTTTATATTTAAATATATACAAATATTTACAAACCTCTTTTAATCTATTTTTGTGAGGAAAATATTTTTATTTTATTTACATAAATATCTACACACATGAGTCCCTATCTCCCTCTACTTTGGTTTTTATGCGGTCAGGCCCATGTTGAGCCCTCCCTTGGGTTAGGTTGCTCAATATTTATTCTAAATATTTCCCTCTTTTTTTTTACTCTTTATTCTTTTATTTTTGCACAAATACATGCTAATTATTAAACTTTATACAATGCATGCTTTTGATAATTATTTGTATTTACATGAATATACATGCATTTGCAAAGGTTTTTGTAGCTAAAATATAAGAATAAAGAGTGATGAATGGGTATTCATCAGAGTCCTTCTCTAAGAATCCTAGATAGTCCATATAGTCATACTATCAATACAGCGGTTTATTGTAGTATTGGTATTCATCCAATTCTTTGGATGTCATATGGAAGTCACAGAAGTTTAGTCAACTCTTTGACTCTCCTTCTCACTTGGGTCATACCCATGCTTCCACTGTGCTCCCATTATCTATAAACAACCATTGCTTAAGACAAAGGTTCTCTTATATTGAACTCAAAATATTTTAATGTAAGAGTATTTCAACATTTATGCATGCTTCATTTAATTCATACAATATGAGTATTTTGAAGATTCATGAATGACTTGAGTATAGACAGTAGAATGATGACATTCATCATATCTACATCCATTTAAACTCTTAAATACTTTGGTCCAGGCATGTATTCAAATATTTTGAATACATTCTCTTTGTAGAGCTACTGTTCTGCATAATGCAGTGAACCATGTCATTCATGATTAAATGTTGAGAGCACATAGGTATGCCAAAACATTTTCTTTCATTTTATAAGGATTAATTTGAGAATTATCATCGACATTTCACTTTCAAAGTACACTAGATGAGGGATTAAGACTATAGAGACATACAAACCCTGAGGTAATGTCTTATTGTCTTATTTAATTGTGACTCCTCATTCTGATGAGGAAACTTGCATATTGTAACCACATACATTATGTGTCCAATTGCAAGGATAATATCTTGATAATGAATTCAATTCATGATAATACACTGGTTATTATTGAGTATAGCTTTGAGTGGGTTTAATGAGGATTATATGAAATAAGAAATTTGCATGAATATATATACAGTTACATATATACATATTTTACATTAATTTAGGAATTTTTATATCAAAGTTGTCTTGCCTTGTCAACATTGAAAGTTCATTCCCTTAATCACTTTCAATGTAAGAGATATTCTTACCATTATATCTCTAGCAAGATCTGGGATCTCCTTTTTACCTTTGTGACATCCCAATAATATGAGAACTTGTAACTTGGATAAAAAGAAGCGGGAACATATTCCGCCTTGCAAGTCCAACTTGCATTCCCAATTCAATCTTTAACACCCGGGCCCACCACCCCTAAGGTGATGTTGACCCGCTATTAATTGAACCAACCGTCAGCAGGATTAGCGCTCGCTTTGCGCAATCCAATATCACCCCAATAATATGAGGACTCGATATTGGGGTCACTACGCATACGTCCTTATTCTTTCGAGAAGCAAAGAGCCTGATCTAGATGCGCTTGTAGTTAGAAGTTATCACTTCGGACAGGCATCTCCTACATACAATCCCTGGCGACGGAAACATTTCGCCTTAACGGGAGACCATGCATGTCACTTATGTGATCCTCCACATCTTATTCAAATTCAATTAATTATCATGAATCACATTCATTCAATTAATTCTTCCAAGGGAAATACACATCTATTCATAATAGAGTGTTTCAATTCGAAATAGTTAATTTAATCTCATTAAATCAATTATCAATCCAATTCAATCATTAAACTTGATTGTTATTTGAATTAGTGGTATTATCTCAATGTACTTATTATTCGAATTTTAATAATTAGAAAATACATCATGATCTCTCAAGCATCATTCCTTCCCTACCTGTTGTCATGGCCAGTACCGACGGGAGTGGGATAGACAACACACGGTGTAACCTGCTACCCCAATGCTCCCCGACTAGGCACCATATCCACCTCGGGAAAAAATAATGCTAGTCAATCACTTTGTACTTGAGATTATCATCGATTTTTCAACCAAAATTATACCATATAGTAATAATCAAAATCATTTTGGTTATAAGGAAATTTGCTAGACAAATTCCCAAAACCTATTCAAGTAACAAGTTTGACGAAAGTGTATGAAGTAACCAATTGGTGATCTAGATCTAATCTAACCATTCATTGGTTGAGGAAATGCCATTTAAGGAAACAATTATTGTTATAATATTTCCCAAATATTATGCATAATTATCCATAAAATTAACCATTAGTTTCATAATATTCTTAAATGACAATCACAAGGTTCATGGTTGACTATGTAATTTTCAGAAGTGATCATCACCAATTAAAATTAGCATATCTCTTTCATTTTAAATCCAAATTAAGCAAAATCAATTTTCAGAGATTGATAATTTGATTTAAAACTGAAACCATGTGATTAACATGCATTTACAGGCGTTTTAAAATAGTAATTAACATCTTAGTTACACCTCTGACTGCTATCCCTAAAACAATGGACATATGGTCATTAAAACGATCATATCTTAAGGAAACTGAATCCAAATTACGCAAAATCAAATTTCACATTATTCTTGTTTAATGGGAAAAATAATACAATGATAATTTGTGTTAAATATTTTTAAGTAGAGTAGAAAAAATCACAAAATGAGGTTGCGTGAACAAATGCCATAAAACTTTCGCAAACCCTAATGACCCCAAGTCATCCTAGGTTCATGGATCATATCCAAGACCTATAACCTGTCTCTAATACAACTTGAAGGATATAGAAGGATCCTTAAGCGTATCACGGAAGTGTGGTTATCGTATCATATACGATCAAGAGCGACTAGTCATACTAGTTGCTCGGTGCAGTGAAATTTAAAATTTTTTAAACGACAAAATCACATGATCCATAAACCATTTATGAATCATTTCGTCTAACCACAGTAGATGTAGGAATACATATTGTAGCATGGTTGCGATCGATCTTCTAAGAAGCCTTCTGTCTCAAGTCCGACCATCGGAGGAGACGCTTACGAGCGCGGGAATGAGTCGTGGGGATCTTTCAATCCAAGTAGTTGTCCAAGCAAGGGAACTCCTGATCTCGTCACACGAGATCGTATGTCTTCTTCGCGAGCGAGATGCACCAAAGAAGATGGAGTATCGAGAGTCGTCGAAGTGACAGCACAACAGCAAGGCGACGACGAAGGCCTTCTTCCTTCTAGGGTTAGGGTGGACGGCCACCCAAAGAGAGAGGAGGAAGAGGGCACGTGATAATGAGAGAGAGAGGAGAGAGTTGTTGCACAACTTTTAACTTTGAAGAGCATGGGGTGCCTCTTCTTATATAGCATTTTGGGGATTCACTTTGTACACAAAATCAATGGATGAGATTGATTTGTGTTTCTTTTAATGACCAAGATTTTGTTGTAAAAGCACAACAACAATTAATTTAATTTAGATTAAATCTATATTGATAAATCAATATAATTTAATTCCATAAATTAAACCAATTAATCATGGAGATAATGGGAAGGAGAATTCCTCTCTAAGAAATAGAGTGGACGGCCACCCTTTCCTTATTGGAATTGGTGGTTGTCATCCTTATAATCAAGGGGAGTGGTGATTACATGTAATCTCCATTATCCCTTAATTATCTCCATGTTTTGAAACAACAATTGTTGCAAATTATTCACCAAAAATAATTCATAATTATTTCTTGAATATTGCAATCTTTCCATTGGAAATTTGTGAATCAAATTCAGAACCCAAAATAAAAGATGATTTATATTTTCAATTAATTATCCAATGTGAATCCAATTCACATCAATAATTAAACAACAAATATAAATCATAGCAAACTCTCTATAATATAATATAAATCATATTTATAACATATTATAAATAATATGGATACTCTTATCCATATTACACATATCCACAATAATTAAATCGCATTTAATTATATTGGATAACCATTATCATTCTCCAATATAATTTGAATCGAATTCACATTATTCATGATAATTAAATCACATTTAATTATCTGTTTCTATATGCTTTCAACAATGGAATATTCATGAACTCTTTCACAAATAATGTGTATTCTCTGTAGGTACTTGGAAATAAGGACAGGGCAATTGTATTGTTCCATGTATAGTGACTTGGATATTGAGATCACATCTCAAATCCAGATCTTACGGATGTCCCATAGATGCTTGATTAAATCAAGTCCATAAATCAAATCTTCTCGTTGCATCTGAATGTCATTCAGATCATTGTCCAACACTTGGACTAAGATCAAGTTACTTCTCTACTGAGAGGAGTCACTAAAATCCATACATATTTCATCACTCCCTCGGAATGGAAACTTCATGGTTATATAATTGTTTATGATCACATCACTCTTAGGTATTCCCAATACCTATACAACCTGCATACTAGAAGACCTTCGAATAAACCCGAAGTTATAGATCTCTTTTAGACTGTCACCTTCAGGGATTTATCATTAAGGTTCTCATTTGATCATTGGGATTTGGTATTGATCATATGCTTTCCAAAAGCATATATCATACCTATAAATTCTGTCAAGCTTCATAAGAGAGACAACCATGCATGTAATTTATCGATCCCGATACTCATGAGTGAGCTCATGTCTTCCGATTCAGAAGTGAACCTGTATGATCCCTTTGAGAGATCATATTACTAATATGCCCTTATATGCATACCAGCTCGCCGGTATATAGACCTTAGTTAGGTCATCAACCTATTGGTCTACCAAATGTACATCCTCAGACATATAGTAACACATTTGTCTCTAGTCAGAGGATGTGTACCTATATCACGACAGCACACGATGTAGGACTTTAGTTATCTCGATCTCATTAAGTCAACTCTTTGACCTAACTAATATGACACCTCCGAATATCTATTCCTATGTAGAGGACCTGCATCAAGAGGTTGATCAGATATCAACCTTTAGAGATAAGAATTGACATCTCCTACTCAGGCTGGAGATCACATCATAGCAATCATTTGGCGGTGCTTGATGAGTCCTCAATCTATCTCTTTAGATATTCATCCAAGCACCAGTCTCTATGATTCAATAATTGAATCAACACTTATATGATCATTAAGATGGCCATGGTAAACAACCCAAATTATAATAAGGGACCTATTACGCAAAGTAGTTATTCTTCATTTCAGATTGAGGACTGAATTGCAATAACATTTATTGCATAATGGCTCGTCGTGGGCTCGCATGTGCTACAAGCACCACAACATCATCACTTACTGACACAATCTTAAAGCAGGAGGACATCATTCTGTGTGGAGAACAACACAGAAAGTGCTCCAATCTGGCCTATGGTGGCCTACCCTCTTCAAGGATTCTGATGAATTCGTGAGGAGGTGTACTGACTATCAGAGGATGGGTACTTGTGGACAGCGTGATATGATGTCGATGCAGCCCATTCACTTCTGTGAGGTCTTTGATGCATGGGGCATTAATTTCATGGGTCCATTCCCTAAGAGTCATGGATTTGAGTACATTCTGTTGGCTGTTGATTATGTAAGTCGTTGGGTTGAGGCCATACCCTCCCAAACTGCAGATGCTAAGAATGTTTGCAGATTTTTGAGGAAGAATATCATTTGATGGTTTGGGGTACCTAGAGTATTGATATATGATAGGGGGTCTCACTTTATCAACGACAAGGTAAAGGCCCTTGCTAACGAGTTCAGCATAGACCATCAAGTTGCCCCTCCATACCATCCTCAGACCAATGGTCTTGATGAAGTATCGAACAGGGAGATCAAGATGATATTGCATAAGGTAGTCTGCCCAAACCGAAAGGATTGGTCACAACTTTTGGACTCAGTCTTGTAGGCATATCAGACTTTCTTCAAGACTCCTTTGGGTACATCTCCCTTTCATCTCGTTTATGGCAAGCCATGCCATTTACCTATTTAGATTAAGCATAAGTCACTATGGGATGTCACTGAGATATTATTTGATCCAGAGAGTGTAGGAGATCAAAGAAAGGAAGAATCGGCAGCCCTGGAGGAGCTTAGAGATACAACCTTTTCAAACAGCCTACAATATAAGGAGCGAGTAAAGGAATGGCATGATTCTCATATCAACCATAAGAAGTTTGAGCCAGATCAGAGAGTATGGTTGTTTGATGACATGCTTAGATTATTTCCAGGGAAGATGCAGAGTAAATGGAAAGGACCATACCTGGTCCAAAATGTGCATGACAATGGTAGTATTGACATATCTGAGATGTCATCTGAGTCTACCTTTCGCGTTAACGGTCAGCACCTCAAGCCATATCTAGATCATGATCCATTGATCGTTGATGTCACCTCGATTTATTTAGCATGATATGTGGTCTTTGACTCACATCAGTTGTATCTCGTGCCTGATTATCACTTTCTTCCATCTTGTATAGATCCAGATGTCCATATCATCTCATTCTTTGGTCTAACACCCCATCTGCATCTTGTGATTATGCTATACTTAGGGTGTACTTTACCCTAAGTATGGGGGGTGTCATATTGATGATTATTCTTTCGATTCTTGTTACCTCTATTTTGTTTCTTATACTTATGGATATTTTACCCTAAGTATAGGGGAGGTAGACCATGTACATCCTAACTCTCAGTTTCCCCTTTGTGTACAAACTCTATACTTAGGATTACTTGATCCTAAGTATAGGGAGATCACCGATTTTTATTCATTCTATTCTTTTATTCGTCGTTGTAGTATAGCCTTTCTTTTCACTTCCCAATACTAAGCACGAGGTATGTCTTCTTCGTCACTCTTTGATCACTCTGAGGACATCGTTCAAGTTAAGTATATGGGGTGTCGTATATATTACATATATTCTTTAGCCATAACTCATACTTTGAATGAGTGTATTAATAAATAAAATGGCTAAAAATTCATTTACTAAAAATAAAAAAATCTTGTACATAAATTCTTTCTTGCACATACATAGTTATTTATAAAATTATTTTCGTACAAAGATTTGTAAAATTATTTTACTTGTAAAATATTTGTAATTACTTTGTATCAAAAATATGTATATAGTATAAAATTTTTGTAAAATGTTTGAAAAATAAAAGTTTGAAAAACCCCTTGTGTAAATGTTTGTAAATAGTTTGCACAACTTCTACATCCATGCATTCGAACATTTTCAAAAATTGTGCATGATTTAAAAATGTTTTCACAAAAAGAATTGTTGTATATACTTATATATTCTTCTGGATCATTGTTGGCATTTAAACTAATCTGGAATTAAATTGGAAAATGGAGCTTGGTTAAGACCTTAATCCACCTAATTCTAAGAGGAACCTTATAGGATTTGGGGTTAAGACTTTTGAGGTCCATTAGTGACTTAATTCTTTGAGTACACTAGGCTATGTTCACATTTCATCTTGATGAGCCTAAGTAGAACACTTAACAATGCATGCATGACTCTCACTGACAATGGCTTTACTTACACCAGAACCTTACACGTAGCTCTCTATGGATGAGGTGGTGAGGGGGCAGTTTCCTTTGGCTTGGGGTAGCATACGAGGGTAGTACTTCTAGGAAGAACCTCTCGTCTTCCTTTAGGGAGGGAAGTGCGCCTCAACTTAGTCTGACAGTGTTGAGGTCTAAAGATAGGAGTTGTTGGTTGCAATAATGGTTCAAAAGAGGGATAGTCTACTGGCTCCAGAAGAAAAAGTTCTTATGTATATATGTTGCACCATGTTGATATGTTGTACCTATGCACATCAAAAAAAAGAAAAAAATGTGCAAAAGAAAAAATCCAAAAAAAGTGGACAGGCCTCAATGAAAATAAAATGCATGCCAGAGTGTATATAGCCAAATAAAGCAAATCTTATGTTACACCTTCTCATCTCATGAAGCTTGCAGCAGGAGAGTTAGTTACACTGGTTGGGTTCCCAGAGATACATGGCTACATTGGTCATGTTCCATTCTCTTCTTTCTCCTCTTCTTGAGCCGGTTGAACTTGAACTTAGAAGGAAATACCCAGCTCCTCAAGTAAAAAGCTGCTACACTGAGGAATTAGAGTTACCTTGTTGAGGGGGGAAGTTTCTTTGTCACTTTTGAGGTGGAGAGGTACATATCACTACACAGTACAAGAAAAGATTCATTGTCATTAGAGTTTTGTATGTAGACTTGTTCTGATCTGGATTATTGAGGAGTCTTGACCATAGAATGGTGGAACTTAGAGGTTGTTGAGTCTTAAACCTAGATTACAATAAGGTTCCGACAAACTAATAATCCAAAGGTCTGACTAGGCTCCATACTTCAATTTAATGAAGACAAGTTTGATAATCAACTTGATTCTCCTTCTTTTTCTTTTCTTTCCTTTTTCACTTCTTTTTCAAATAAGTGTTTGTTAAGGAACTAGCAAAGGTAAAGTATAGGGGATGATGAATCTCTGATTCTCACTCTTTATTCTTTTATTTTAGTTATTTATTTTGGTAAAGCAGCATGTAAATAGGTGTAAATACAATAAGTTAGCAATCAGCATGCATGTGTTAACATTGTATAATTAGCATGTATTTGTATAAAAATAAAATAATAAAGGAAAATAAAAAGGAAGTATTTAGAATAAATATGGAGTGACCCAAACCCCAAGAGAAGGTCAAGCTTTGACCTGATCGCCAAATAAAATAAGTAGAGAGAGATAGGGCCTACTCTATGATGTAAATATTACTTATATATCTAAATAATTATTTGTAATAAAATAAAAATAAAATATTCTTTCTACCTCCTTGTATTTATTTCTAAAAATAAAATAAAAATCAGAAAAATGAAATAGAAATAAAAATAAAATCCTTCTTACTTATATAAAATACATACATATATGTCACATCCCCTATTTATTTTAAATTTGTAAATAATCCATAAAAATAAAATAAAAATTAATTTATACTCATAAGATTATCTTGATAATAAATAAAATATAAAAGTGGGGTATTTTTCTAAAAATAACAAAATAAAAATATTTGTACATAACACATAGGTATATTATACATGTATATAATATTATATATTGTATATACACTAATTATTTTTCGTAAAATAAACAAAAACCCTTAAATAGTTTGAAAAATAATAAACATTTTTTGTTTTATACATTTTATATTTTGAAATCATTTACACTTTTTATTGATTTTATAAATAATTTGTAAATTTGATTTTTCTGATTGGTCGGGACTGGAATGTTGACCCGGGTCAATGTCGCCTCTCTAGGATGACCCAACCCAAATCGCTTCGTCGGACCTACTTCTCCTCTTTTTCCAGCTCGATTCTAACAACCTCTCTCCCCGATTTCTCATCTGTCGCTTCTCCTGGGATCTGTGATCCTCACGGATCCCTAGGAAGGCGTAGATCTTCCAAGGATTGCATGCTACCGATCGATATTTTGAGACCTCTGCAGTCAGCTATAAAGCATCTCCTTCTCCTTCCCAGCGCCTAAGCTCATTACTCGCTCCCACTTCGACCCCTAGCCACCTCTAGCTGAGTGGCAGTTGCTGAGAGAGTCCCTTGGAGCTCGGTTTGGTGCAGTTACGATGCAACTCACCTTTCATGGTTGGAGATCCGCCGCGAGTAGTATCCCTGCCTTCCGCAGCAAGGTTGAGGCCACAACCCCGATGCCTATCTTTGTTGGAAGTTCCTGAGTTCATCCGGACCCTCAGGTACTGCCCATTTCGCCCCCCTTTTCTAGTTCGATTCGATCTTTCATCTCACCTCCACTACGGTCCACCTGCTCCGACGAGTTGGTCAGAGCCTCGTCTCATCCTCTCATCCATTCAGATTGAACCTACACGTCGCCCTCCATCTCGCATTGCATCATGATCCCCCTTAGACTCGACCCTTAGGTCGAGATTGAGGACGAGACTTCGCTCCTCCATAGCTGCTAGGAGTCAAACTCCATTCACCCACACTTCTCTCCTCCTTATCAAGCAATAACCCGACTGGAGAAAAGACCCCAAGTCGCTCTTCCATTTGTAGGTCATTTCGCACGCAAGGAACCTCTTTCGAGCTCCCAATTGCTCAGGCAGAGCATCCCCAGGTGGCCAGCCATCATCACAACCATCCCATCGTTTCCATCCTCATCAGATCCTCCAGCACAACGTGTCGCGACTCCACGAAGCTAGTTGACCTCCTCGCTCTTCAACCGGGCTGGTGGATCTCCTCCCCCGCTCGATCGAAGCCCGACGGGGAGATGTTCTTCCAGCATCCTTCACAGTTGTTGGACGGCCCTCCTGTTGGCTCGGATTTTTGAGGGTTGGATAAATTGATGGTAAATTATGTCATTGTCGTCCCCAAAATCCCGTAACAACAAAAAAAAATTTTGCTACTTATTAACCCATATAGTGGACATGGTCGAACTCAGGGAGGCTACAATTCCTGAGGGTTATTCAATTAATCAGAAACTAATTAAGAGAAAACAAGAATCTCAAAGGACAACTATCCTTGGTTTTTGTGAATTTTTTAATTTTTAATTCTTTTATTTTCAAATATTTTTAAATTTTTTGATTTTGAATTTTTTTTAATTTTCAAAATTAACACGAAGCACTATTCACAAGATCAAAAATACGCACACCAACTCTTTTTGTAATTTTTTAATTAATCAATAATGCTCAGAAAAATCCAAAAAAAATATTTTTGGGTTTTAAAATTTTAAAATGTTTTTGAGATTTTTATGGAAATTTCAGATGTTTTTGTATTTTTCTAAAAATCAAACAGTGAGAAAATGTGAAAATGTGCACAGCCTGGAGTAATTTGCAAATTAAAAATATTTTAAGTGCCCAAAACTCCTGATAATTATTTTTAAGACAAACTAGAAGCAATTATCTACAAACAAGAACTGAAATCACAATTTTTGACTTTTTGTAGAATTTTCTGTGATTTTTATAAGATTTTTGATGTTTTTTCAATTTTTGTTGGGTTTTATAAATAATTAATGCGTGAAAATTGGTCAAAATTAAAAGACAATGAAATAAAACTATCCTATTTTTTTTGGAATTTTTGGAACAATATTTGAATTTTTATGAATTTTGGAATTTCAACAAGACAAAATAACATTGTTTTTTATTTTTTAAAAATAATAAATGAAGGCAAAATGCAATGAAAATTTTATGCTAGATGGATATGCACATCAGGAACATAGCATAATTTTCTCAGAATTTTTGGATCAATAAAACTATTTATTTCAATAGAAGAATCATGCAATGTTTGAGAATAGGGACTAAAATATAAATAAGTTTTGTTTTTACCTCAAATAAATAACAAAAATAAAGCACAGGGGAGAAGGCATAGTTTTACCACATATCATGTGCAAGTCATGTACATCAGGCTCTGACAGGGGTGTAGTTGTAATTTCAGAAATGTTCAAGGGCTGAGATGCAATTTGTCCCTTTTTATTAAATATAAAATGTGAACCCTAAGGTTCCTTGCTTCGTATCTTGAAAGGGGCTAAGCCAAGGGGAAGCAAGTCCTGTCGTCGCCCCCTTGTCTTCCTCATCACGCGCGGGCGACGGAGAAAGACATCGGTGGAGAGCGTGGAGGACGGGCGGCGGGGCCGCAAGCTCGCGCGAGGGTATCGACGGCGGTTGGAGCACGTCCTGCTTGACGGAGGGCCGCTAGATGGTCAAGCAGTGGGGGTGTGGGCGTCGATGGAGGGCTGCGACGGAAGGGGAGCGTTGGTCGGCGCTGGCAGAGGATGATCGTTGCTTGCACGGAGGGCTGTCGGTTGCTGAGGGAAAGGCGGAGCGGGGTGGCGCGCCGCCCGCTGGAGCATCTGGCACGTGGGGCGGCGCGCGCGGGGGGGCAAGAGGGTTGAAGGTGGAGCACGGCGGAGGAGGAGCGGCCGCTCTCGCGCGGCGGTTGGCATGGGCACCCGCGCGTGGGTGGCTGGACGCGGCGGTTGCGCGCGCGTCGGTCTGGAGGGGCGCCGCTGATAGGAGGTCGATCGAGGGTGCGTCGACGGCGGAGCAGCTGAAGGCGGTGGGGGCGACCAGTTGTCCCCTTTTTTGTTTTTTTATATATTTTTTTGTAATTTTTTTACTGTTTGTAATGTAATGAGGGAATAATAAAAAAAACTTTTTTTATATTTTTTTGTAAATCTGAAAATAGAAATAGAAAAGATAAAGAATTTTTTAATTTTTTTTTGAATTTTTATATGATCCTACAAAACAAACGTTAGAGAACAAAAAGAAAAAAATTATTTATTTATTTACAAATCAGAAAAATGAACGGAGATTCGACAAAGATGAGGGATTCGAATCCGATCTCCAGCAACCGTACGCGGCTAGAGTTGAGAGATCGTGAACGATAGAAATAGAACGTGTAGAGATCGAGAAAGTGAGATGAAATATCGAGTCGGAGCGGATCAAAATCGTGATGAAAATTTTTTTAGATCTAGAGAAATAAAAATAACGATAAAAAAATGTGATAAACTAAACTACGATTAAAATAAGATAAAAGTACAAAGAAAAATGATGTCGGATCTCACCTTAAGAGCGGAAAAGGACCGTGATTGCCTGGACAAGACCGACTCGTTGTCTTCGGACGGCTTGGAGACTAGGCAACTTTCTCGACGAAATTGTTTTCTCGGAGATCGCGCTGCTCTCTCTAAAGATTGATCTAGTTGGAATGAGGGAGAAGGAGCCATATAAATAAAGAAGATAGAGATGAACTTTGAATTTTTTATTTTTTTGGTGGAAGAGATAAGAGATGAAATTTGAAATGATTTTTTTTCATTTTTTTGGTGGAAGAGATAAGAGAGATGAAAAGAGACAAAATAAAAGAGATAAAACTATGTGCAAAATTATATAATTTTTTTAATTTTAGTCACCTTATTTATTTGAATTAAAAAAATGTTATTTTTTATTTTTTTATGAAGGTTAATGAAAAATAATAACTATATACATATATTATATACATATGTGACATTATATACAAGGGTAAATGAAGAAATTCACCTTTTTTGTTTTTAAAGAATTTTAATTTATTTTATTTTTATTTTTTATTTTAAAAATTAGTAAGAATATTTACAAATATATACAAATACCATATTTACAAAATACATGGGAAAATTGCACAAACCACCCCAGAAAATCGACTTTTCAATCATAACTCCAAAAATTATGAAAATACAGCCATTTTGAAGATAATTTAATTTAGAATGCAACGGAAGTGATATTGGTTCAATTTAGGTTCATATGGAGCCAGAATTGGTCTTTCAATTAGTGCTTAGTGGTTTTTTCCAAGTGTGGCCACTTTTATTCAGTACATGATTTAATTGTGCAATTATTTTTATTAATTAGAACACATTTTTATTTACATTTTAGTTTTGAAAGTTATTTAATTTGAGCTCAATTAAGGCACAAATAAATTAGTGTTAGTTTTATACAGATATACACAAAATAAGTGAGAATTATTTACAACAACACACACGCATTTTTTTTATTTTCTTCTTAAGGATCCTTATCTCCCCCTACTTTATTCCTGGTCGATCAGGTCAAGTCTTGACCTTCTCTCGGGGTTCGAGTCAGCCTGTATACAGTCTTCCTTCTTTTTTTATTTTCTTTTCTTTATTTTTCCTTTCTTTATTTATTTATTTATTTTAGGTTAAAATTAGTAAGAAGTGTACAATATTTACACAGATGCAAGTTAGCAAGAATATGGAGTTAGTGTTATATGCAGGTGTTTTATAAGGGATTTTAAGCTAAAATAAATGAATAGAGATGACGAATCGCAGATTCATCACCTCCTCACTCCAAATGTCATCTCAACGATCGAGCATCACAGCTTTTCAGCTGCCAGATCCGGCGTCCTCAGACGCATCCGACCGCACGTAGCTGACATGCTATGGTCGTATGATCTGCAGTGTCAGAAGATCAGGCACGTACACCAGTGCTTGCGCCTAAGCCAACACGTGTCCCCACATGCCCAACACGTGCCCTACAAGGGTATTTTGCATCTTTTATCCTGTGTTTATATGATTTACTATCTAGTCCAGTAAATAAATATTGTAGTGTAGAGATTTTGCTGTTTGGACCTCCAGTTTTCATTATTTGCGTTTCAGTCCTCCTGAATCCGAGACACATGCATGTGCACGTGATATTATGGGATATTTGCATGTTTATATCCTGAACTTCATGGATGTTATGCTTCGAATGGAAACTTTCTGATTATTGCATTTATACCCCTGTGCGTGAATTTTGAGCATGTGTGTGATAATTTTGCATATTTTGCAAGCCCTAGACTTTTAATATATGTTATTAATTGTCTTGTGAACTTTTTGATAATTTCAGGTAGTTTCTTGTTATCTGTCTAGTTTGTTTTAATTAAATAAATGTGAAACTAATTTTGAAAATTATACACAAATTACTGTGAGCTCATGGTAACATGTTAAATTTGTTAATTTAGGTTGTGTTTTATTTTCTAAAAATCAAAAAGCTCTAAAAATTATTCTGTTTGTTTTCGAAAATGCATAAAAATTATAAAAATTGTCTAAAAAATTCCACAAAAATTCATGTGTGTGTATTTTTGTATGCTTTATCTTCAGTAGCATTTTTGCGTAAAATTCCTCATAAAAACCCTAAAAATTACAAAAGACTCAAAAAATTAGAAAAATCATTAAAAATCCTAAAAATAAAAAATAGTATTTCAGATTCTGTTGTTAGATATTTTTATTTATTTCTCATAAAATTACAATACATGGCATTAGGAAACTTAAAATATTTTAACTTGTAATTTTGTCCTGACTGTGCCCTGTTTCATTATTTAGCTCTTATTTGATTTTTATAAAATCATATAAAAATTGTAAAACCCCTATAAATTCACCAAAACATCTGAATATTTGAAAAACATAAAAACATTTTTGTCTCCTATTTTTGAACATTTTTTACGCATAATAAAAATTATGAAAGCTTGCTTGTTCTTTATTTCCTTGTTTTACTTTCATATTTTGAAAATAGAAAAAATTGCAAAATTAAAAATAGATAAAAATATGCTTTCATTTATCTTATTGTGACTACTTCGTACATTTCTGTGTTCCTTGTGGTCGACCATGGTCGCTATACCAACTTAAATAAATAGCAGAGACCGCTGACATTATTTTTATCGACTTATTTGTTTGATCGTGTGGTTTCTCCCTTTTTTTGTTGAACCTGGCTAGTTGATTGGGGTCACAACGACCCGTGTCAATTTTTGTTACTTAACCCTAGTCGGCTAGCCGCTCATCATGAATCCTCATTTCATCGCCTTTATTCTTTCATTTTAACCTTCAATCCTTAGTTAAATACATGTATATATCATTAATTTGTGACAATAAGCCCTCAATAAATTACAGAAAAAACTGTACAAACTATTGTATAAATAATGTATTTAACTCTAAAAGAAAATAATAAAGGAAAGAAAAAAAGAATGAAGAGTAAAAGACATTGAATGGCCCTAAACCCCGAGATCCAGTCATCATGATAGGTTGGTTGACAAAGAATAAAGTAGGGGGACATATAGCAGAAGAACTGTATAGAAAATAAATAAATAATTTTTTTCCAATACATTTTGAGACTCATTTTATTTTATTATTTTTATACCTCAAATAATAAAATCGTCAACATGGATATTTTACAAAAAAAATACAAAGAAAAATATAATATTGATTTCACCGAAAAATAATGCAGTGTGTGCCCAAGATAAACAAAATAAAAAGCCGTGAAAACTTTGCAGACTTGTATCTTCTCCATACAGATTGAAAATTGACCAAACTCATATTTAGTTTAATAAAATTAATTAAGCTATTTAATGAAGATGGTTTCGTTCGATTTGGAGTTAAGATGCAAAAGTTAATTTTCGGACTCTCATTAGGCAATAAACATTTATAAAATATTCAATATTTTTATTCTTTATATTTTTTACTTTATTTTGTTTTTATATATTTGTAAATATTATTTAAAACACATGTAAATAATTAAAAATAAATTAAACTATCAAAATTTTAATAAAATAAATAAAGTATTTCAATACACAGATGAAGTGTACCTATATACACCTATATTATATATGTGAATAATTAATGAAGTATGTAAATAAACTAAGAAAATAGAATAAAATACATAAACATGTAATTAAATAAATTTAAAATATATAAAATATAAGTATATAATAATAAGATACAAAATAAAAATAAAAATAAAAATAAAATATACATAATACATGTATATTTACCCATATTTATACACGTAAATATTAACCTGTAATAAATAGCCTTAAAGAAATAAAAATATGAATTAAATACTGGATTAAATTATAAACATTTTTTGTGTTTTAATAAAAATAAGTAATTTGTTTATTATTTTTTATCGAATTTACAAACATTTTTTATTCCCTTTTTTTATTGGTCCACGAAGACCAACCAGAGCTCTCCATGAGTTGACCTCAGTCCACTACACGAAACTTCTTCAGCCACCTTGTCAGACTAATGCGCAAGCCATTTTCTTCGAATTTTCATGCCATCTCCCTCACCTCCCTCGCCTCGACCTTCCAACTTTCTCAACCTCGCACCTCTACCATCACGCCGACCCATGCTCTTCTACCTACCTCCTCACCATGGCACGTAACCACGCTCGAACTTATCCATTTGTTCATCTATAAAACTCCACCCATCTCCAACATTTTTTACTTTGATAACTCTTGGAGCACTCTAAGCCCCTCAGTTTGGCAATGGAGTTCTTGGTTAGTGACAGGAGTCGAGAGCTACCTTTCTGCAGCGAGGAGGAGATCCAAGCCATCGCCAGCCACTTCACCAGTAATTATACCTCTTCGACCCCTAGGTTGAATCGAGATCCTTTGCAGTCATTTATTGGGAATACTTTAGGTATATTTTCATTTTCTTTCTTTAATTCTTGCTTTTATCCGTTAGTTTAGGAGTAATTAGAAACCCGTAATTTCACATGGATCTCGAGGTCCATGCCAAATCCATTGTGAATCAAACGATATTCACCTCGTCTTGCGTCCCACTTCATTCCTTTATGTCTTCTTTGTCTTTCCCGTCATTTATCCAACCTAGGTCCTTCGTGGATCTAGGAATCGAGCTCCTTTGTGTGTGTGTGTGTGTGTGTGTGTGTGTGTGTGTGTGTGTGTGTGTGTGTGTGTGTGTGTGTGTGTGTGTGTGTGTGTGTGTGTGTGTGTGTGTGTGTGTGTGTGTGTGTGTGTGTGTGTGTGTGTGTGTGTGTGTGTGTGTGTGTGTGTGTGTGTGTGTGTGTGTGTGTGTGTGTGTGTGTGTGTGTGTGTGTGTGTGTGTGTGTGTGTGTGTGTGTGTGTGTGTGTGTGTGTGTGTGTGTCACTTACTTCTCACCAACATAATTGTGTTATACACCTTCATGTAATCATTTTTCAAAAACGTCTACCTTGTTTGGCTAGGTGAAAGGTGGTAAGTAGTCTCTTGTGTGATTTAGCTAGGTGAAAGGTGGCATTCGTCGAATTATATAATTAAAAGTCATATGCTTGAGACCATGGCTAATGGTATTTTCATATTGTCTTCAACAAACTGTTGTAAGTTGGGAGTGGGTGTGAATATAATAGTTCTAGAGGGAGAGGATTGTTGAGCACATGATGAAGGAGATCAAAGCTCTATTTGGTGAGCTGTTTGTTGGGGGTAGGGGTAGGTTCGATGGTATTCATGGGATGGATGCACATCATTGTAAGATTTTTAATAAGCACTAAATAGCACATTTAGATGTCCACAACTTATATCTTCTCTAAATGAAGAGAAGTGGAATTTTCAAGTCGGAGAAAAGTGGGAGATGGTTTTCTTTGTTGTCTCGATTTGTGCTGGTTTCTAGCCAATCAGGTTGACGGGCTGAATTCACCAAAAAAAGAGGGAACTTGTGCGACTTTTGCTTTCTTCTTCCTCCAGATGCCTCTCGTACTTCTTCTGTTGTTGTCGAAGGTTGACCAAAATGCACTTGTTTATGACTTTCATGGGTTATAATGAAAAATTCATGTAAGATAATGATGATGTCAGAAAAAACTAGAAGAATATGGACTCAAAGAGGAGTAGTATCTAAGTAAAAATAGAACTTAAATGTCAGGTTGCGTGGAATATCAAGCAAAATTTAAGAAAATTTCAAGATAAATATTCTAGAAGGTCGGTAGATAAGGATGAGATTAGGAGGTTTATGATTAGGAAAAGTAGAATCCTGATATGGCAGACTTGGATTCTCTGCAATCCTCGAAAAGCCTCATTGTGATCTTGATTGGATCTTGTCCACTTAAGATATATTTTGATCTTGATTGATTCAGAGTAACCGTTACAATCAATTTAAGATTGTATTTAAGCCTACAAAAAAAGTATGGATGGAGTTATTATCAATAACACCACAGAGAAGAAAACAATATGAGAGAAATTGTGGGGGGGAGGGGAGGAGGTGCTTTTTTTCTTAATGAATTCTTTTTTGGTGGTTGATTGAGCATTCAGTTCTTATCTACAACATATGATACAATACTTGAACATAAGTTAACTCGCTTAGGTGGTGTTATCACAATATACCAATTAATTCTCACTATATTGGGTATATGGAATCTAGAAATTCAATACGCTATAACTTTCAATCCTCAATCTTTGTTATGTTGATGTTGATTTGGTGCAAGTTCGGTAATGACTTGCCCTCAATCGTGCGCCCAAATCTTTCCTAAACATAGTTGTGATTTTTTCATGGATCGTTGTCGCCTTATCTTTTAGTTATGATTTCTTATTTGGCTAACCAAATTTTCTAAACTCTTGTCTGTCTCTTCCCTCTGAAGGAAGAAATTTCGTTGTGATACTTAACTTACAATACCATGTCCATACAAGTTGATCTTCATGTAAAATTATGTCCCCCGTTGAAAAAGTTGCATGCATGTTAACTTGTTAATGACCTTTTACTTGACTATGGTAATCTGCTTTTGTCTACATAAATAGTTGGTGATCTTCAAGGTAAGAAGAAAAGAAAGAACACGCCTTTGCAACTACTAGCTAGTCCACCAAATCATGTTTATCTGTTGTCATATTAATCAATAACTCTACCAACTTTATCGGCACTTGTCCCAATTTTGATAGTTGGACATGACAAAATTATACACGGATGTCCCTCCTTTCAATCGGACACCTCTCAACCAAACCCCATTTACCAAGACGGAGAGTGATTAGCCACTAGCAAGCCAACCCCACCGCTTCTCTCCTCACTATTTCCAATTGACTCGCATCATTTCTCACTCTCCCTTCAATTCTCTCAAATTCGAATAATGTTGCATTATAGTAAACCCTCCTAACAACCGTCCCTCTATCCGAACACCTTTAGGCCCCGTTCGGGTAGAAGGTTACCCGCGGGTTGGGGGGTTTGCCCCCCTTAACCCACATTCCCCTCTCTCCCCATGGGCCCCACTTTATTTCTTTTTTAAAAAATTAAATAAATCAATTTTACATCATCAGTCCTATCAAAAAATAATATATTATACCATCATATCATATAAAAATTATAAATTACTCCACTTCTACTCACTTTCCCAAACTTCAATACAATCGCATCACAATAACTACTCATTTTTTCAAACTCCAATACAATCATATCACCTCAAACCCACTTCTAACCCACACCCAGTTTAACCCTCTATCCAAACACCAAAACACAAAAACAAGTTACCCTCTACCAGTTTAACCCGCCAACCAAACGCACCCTTACTATCAACGACATTGTCCCCCAACCTAAAGGATACGTGAACACGACTGTTGATGAGCACCGTAATAATAGTGCCAGATTATATGAGCTCCCTCAAATAATCGAGGCATTGGCCTGACAGCTGAAGTAAATCCTAACTAAACTAACCAAACGATAATAAACATAGAATTAAGTCAAGAATCAACCCACCCAAGTAGTAAACAGGTTGGAGATGAAGTTTTGCCTTGGCTAATTAATTGGAAATGTTGAATGGGTACCCAAAGTCAAAGATGGAACTAACTGGCCATTTCTTGCCCTTGTTCAAGATGGTGGCCAGACATAGACATAATGCTAGTCTGCATACATAAGCCCGTTCCAATCTAAGCCAAGGCCAACTTGCTTCAACTTTGAACTCTTGGTTCTAGAGATCAATCAATCTAAGTTTAGATTAATCCCATGCTCCCATCTACGATAAGGATGTGATGTTGGTGCGGTGGATTTCTTCTATGATTCCACCACTTTCGTCCTCTTGTTTAGGTCAGCTGTAGTAATCTATTGTTATGGACTGGTCTACGATTGCAGTTTTCTTCCTAACTTGATTTTCAAATGTGCTGGAAGAAAATACAATAATCATTTATGAATATAAAACAGGAGAAGAAAATTTTGATGGGAAGAATTTCCAAGTCATGAGAAATACTCATACTCGGTCATCTCACTGCCCAAGATAAAACTTAGAAAGTAGACTCTTAGATCACTCAGCTGACTGTTTATTTTAAGATCGACGTCTTTATCGATTCTAGCATAGTAAAGCAACAACCTTCACTGCATCAAAATAAAATTCCGGCACTAAAATAACTTAAGAACTCGTTTCTATATCTTCTGATTATTATTCACGGTAAGCTATATCTTGTTCTTGATAATTGCCACTGATATTATATTTATTGCTATATTACTAACAATGAATTGTATAAAAATTGCTGTTCGTTAATTTTCTCAAAAATAAAGCCATCTAATTGCTGCTGAATTATCAGCAATTAAAATAAACTTTGTCGAAGCAGTTTACACAGAATCTTGATTATACAAACGTTGAGTAACGAATATGATATTCACCGTAAACTGTAGTAATTATCACAGATAATTTAAAATGAATAATAGTTATTGTTATATAAATAAGATAGATGAAGTGATTAACCCTCTTGCTGATTATAGTAATAATATTTATTGTTATCCAAAACCAATGTTGCTTCAGTAAATCAACCCTGTGAGGATGTGATAGACACGTCCAAATTCTTTAATAATGATCAGAGATTTACATGGGGGAGAGACGATCCATGATCAAAGCTAACGAATTTTTTAGTTCAAGATTTTGTTCGGGAAGAATATGATTCTATAGTCCATGGGGGAAAAAATATGTTGTTTACGAAGCAGGTAAGGAAGATTCTGTCCACCAAGTTGTGCATATGTATTTTAAATTACATTAAAGTAAGAAAAATTGCATGGGAAGGAGGTAGGTGTAGATTCCACCCCTTCTCAATTATCTAGAATTTGGGAAATTTTTCTTCCCTTTGAAGCAATTCTTGGACCTAACGTTCTTCATGTAGGGCCTAGCTCTAGCCATTTATTCGTTGGATAGACATCTAATGATGCAGACATCCTCTGGAATAACATTTAAAACCCAGTCAATTACGACCCAAATAATTTAATTTTCTTCAAGTGAAAAGACACGAGATAGAACCTAAGCTAAAGATTTATTAAGGAACACCATCATGATCATCGTGGTTATTTTCCCTTTTTCTGTGGAAAAAAAACATGCATGGGGTTTGATGGTTTGAAATCATTGCTAAATAAATGGCCTAACTCCAAAAGTTATGCATAATTAGACCTATAGATCATGATCCAAAATGAGCCTCCAACTAAAAATAGATATGATAGACACCTGTTCGACATACACTTACACGAAGGCATTATCTGACCAGTGTTCTTTGTAATGACATCGCGATCCACCACCATACTCGGCTAGTGTCAAACTTTAATGGTCGTACAATTGAACTCACTTTTGGTGGACAGGTAATTTTACCAAAAAAATCGACCCTCGCACTAAACACTAGTGGGAGTTGAACTCCTATCCCTTAGATTTCAGGAGTGGCCTAGATCGATGGAAGTCATAGAATCACAATGTTAACGTTTGACATCATGTGTGTTAGAAACCTTATTAACTGATAATTGAAAACTAAAATCAAATAATAAACTCTTAACCAAAGAAACCTAGGTCAACAATCGAGAATTAACATATATAAAGTACCATAAACGGCATCTAAGTCAAGAAAAAATACAAATTACGCAAAAAAAACATGCAAAAAATGTGAAATGGTGAATTATATTGGAGATGAGATCAATTATAAGGGATTAAAGACTTTCATGAATAATGTGCTTTCTCCGTAGATACTTGGAGATAAGGACAGGGCGATTGTATTATTCCATGTATAGTGACTTGGATATTGAGATATTATCTCAAATCCAGATCGAACGAACCTCCCATAGATGCTTGATTAAATCAAGACCGCAAATCTAATCTTCATTGAATCTGAATCTCATTCAGACCAATGTCCAACACTTGGACTAAGATCAGATTGCTTCTCTACTGGAAGAAGTCACTAAAATCCAGACCTGTTTCATCACTCCCTCGGAATGGAAGCGTCATGGATATACAATCGTTTATGATCACATCACCCTTCAGGTATTCCCAATACCTGTACATCCTGCATACTGGAAGACCCATGATCAACCCGAAGATCAAGATCATTTTTATACTGTCTTCTTCAGGGTTTAATCATTAAGTTTCTCAATCTTGGTCATTGGGATTTGGTATCGATCATATGCTTTCCCAAAGCATATATCATACCTTCAAATTCATGTCATGCTTCCAAAGCACGACGACCATGCATGGAATTTGAGCGGTCCCAATACCTCATGAGTGAGCTCATGTCTTCCGGTTCACAAGTGAACCTGTATGATCCCTTTGAGAGATCATATTGCTCATATACCCTTATATGCACACCAGCTCGCCGGTGTATAGACCTTGGTTAGGTCATCAACCTATTGGTCTGCTAAATGTACATACTCAGATATATAGCAATACATCTGTCTCCGGTCAGAGGATGCATGCCTATGCTGTGACAGCATTCAACATAGGACTTAAGTTATCTCGATCCCGTTAAGCCAACCCATTGACTTAACTAATCTGACACCTCCGAATCACTATTCCCATGCAGAGGACCTGCATCGAGAGGTCGGTCAGATATCAGCCTATGTGAGAAAGGATTGCCATCTCCTACTCAGGCTGGAGATCTTCACTTGACAATCATTTGACGGTGCTTGATGAGTCCTCTATCTAACTCCTTAGATATTCATCCAAACACCAGCCTCTAAATGAATCATTTAATGAATCAACAGCTATATGATCATCAAGCTGGCCATGGTACGTAGCCCTAATTGTACAGAGGGACCTTATAGTGCATTCATTCATATAATTTCATAAAGGGAGTGAAACATCAATAACTTTTATTGATAAACATAAATATTACAATAACATTTATTGTAAGAATGGTTCGCCCAGGGCTCACAAGTCTAACAATCTCCCACTAGCCCTCAGAACCATTCAGGTACAATCCGTAAACCTATACTCATTACATGCTGGTCAAAAACCTTCTGTGTCAGAGGTTTGGTAAGAGGATCAGCAATGTTGTCGGCAGAGGCCACCTTGGTGATGATAATATCACCACGCTTTTGAATCTCCCGAATGATGTGGTATTTCCTTTCCACGTGCTTGCTCTTCTGATGGCACCTGGGTTCCTTTGCTTGGGCAATGGCTCCAGTGTTATCGCAGAGTAACGGGACGGGAGTATCAGAGGAAACTACGCCAAGCTCCAAGATGAATTTGCGCAACCACACCGCCTCCTTTGCAGCATCCGATGCGGCAATGTATTCGGCTTCTGTTGTTGAATCCGCCGTAGTGTCCTGCTTCTTGCTTCTCCAGCTCACAGCACCACCGTTCAACAGGAATACAAACCCTGATGTCGACTTTCGATCATCAATATCTGACTGGAAGTCTAAATCTGTATATCCCAAGACTTGGAGATCACCATCCCCATAGACCAAGATATAATCTTGCGTCCGTCTTAGATATTTGAATATGTTCTTTACTGCATTCCAGTGTTTCTCTCCATAGCAGGATTGGTAACGACTTACCACTCCCACTGCATGGCAGATGTCTGGCCTAGTACACATCATGGCATACATCAAGCTTCCTACGGCTGATGCATAAGGGCATCCAGCCATGGCCTTCTTTTCCTCAACACTTTGAGGAGCCATTCCTTTGGACAGATGGATACCATGTCCTAAGGGGAGGAATCCTTTCTTCGAACTATCCATGCTGAATCGTTCAAGAATCTTCTTGATGTATCCATGTTGTGATAATCCCAATATTCTCTTTTCTCGGTTTCTGAACAACTTCAGGCCTAAGATGTAAGAGGCTTCTCCAAGATCTTTCATCTCGAAGGTATGGGATAGCCAAATCTTCACACTGGTCATCATTCATGTATCATTCCCTACGATAAGGATATCATCTACGTAAAGCACGATGAACACAATGGCGCTCCCACTAAGCTTCTTGTACACACAAGGTTCATCAGGGTTTTGCACAAAATCATAACTCTTTATGGTTTCGTCAAATCTGATGTTCCAGCTACGAGAAGCTTGTTTGAGCCCATAGATGGATTTCTTTAGCTTGCATACTTTACCATCCTCAGTTATAAAGCCCTGGGGCTGCTCCATATAGATATCCTCCTCGAGGTATCCATTGAGGAAAGCCGTCTTGACGTCCATCTGCCAGATGTCGTAGTCAAGATATGCAGCTATAGCTAGCAGTGTCCTGATGGACTTAAGCATGGCCACAGGAGAGAATGTCTCATCGTAGTCGATGCCTTCTCTCTATGTGTAGCCCTTGGCCACGAGTCGTGCCTTGAAAGTCTCTACTTTCCCATCAGGTCCCCTCTTTCTCTTGAAGATCCATTTACACCCAATGGGTTTTACCCCTCTAGGTGGATCCTCTAGGGTCCATACACCATTCTTATGCATGGGGTCAATCTCTGACTTCGTTGCTAGCATCCATCTATCCATGTCATGATCCGCAAGTGCTTCATCATATGAAGAAGGATCATTGTCAGTCTCACCTGACACATGGAATCCATACCTTTCAGGTGGTGCAACCGCCCTCGAACTCCTTCGAAGAGGTATGGGTGTTTCATCTTCATTTATCTCTTCAGTTTCTGGTTCAGGAATCTCAGAATCCTCAGGGGATTCAATGAGCTCCTCTACTTCATTCTTGTCTTGACCTTTAAGGAAATCATCCTCCAGAAATTTCACATCCCTAGAGACAAAAACCTTTTGGGTCTCAGGGTCATAAAGTTGGTATCTGATACCATCTTTAACATACCCAATGAAGTAGCACTCACGAGTGCGAGATTCTAGCTTACTTGCGTCCACGTTCTTTGCATGAACCAAGCATCCCCAAACCCTCAAGTGTTTAACACTAGGCTTGGTACCATACCAGAGCTCGTGAGGAGTTTTTGGTATAGACTTGCTAGGAATCTTGTTTAGGATATATATTGCAGTCTCTACTGCATATCCCCAGAAACTAAGAGGTAAATGTGCTTTACTCATCATTGAACGGACCATGTCCATGATGGTCCTATTGTTGGAAATGCGAGCCCACGGCGAGCCATTGTGCAATAAATGTTATTGCAATTCACTCCTTAATCTGAAATGAAGAATACATAATTTGCATAATAGGTCCCTTAGTACAATTAGGGTTATGTACCATGGCCATCTTGATGATCATACAGCTGTTGATTCAACTATTGAATCATAGAGGCTGGTGCTTGAATGAATATCTAAAGAGTTAGATTGAGGACTCATCAAGCACCGTCAGATGATTGTTAAGAGATGATCTCCAGCCTGAGTAGGAGATGGCAATCCTTATCTCTGAAGGCTGATATCTGACCAACCTCTTGATGCAGGTCCTCTGCATAGGAATAGAGATTCGGAGGTGTCAGATTAGTTAGGTCAAAGAGTTGACTTAACGAGATCGAGATAACCAAAGTCCTATATCATATGCTGTCATGATATAGGCACGCATCCTCTGATCGGAGACAGATGTGATGCTATATGTCTAAGTATGTACATTTGGCAGACCAATAGGTTGATGACCTAATCAAGGTCTATACACCGGCGCGCTGGTGTGCATATAAGGGCTTATGAGTAATACGATCTCTCAAAGGGATCATACAGGTTCAGTTACTGAACCGGAAGACATGAGCTCACTCATGAGATATTGGGAAGAATCAAATTTCGTGCGCACGGTCGTCTCGCTTTGAAAGCTTGACTGAATTTGTAGGTTTGATATATACTTTTGGAAAGTATATGATCAAGACCTAGGTATGATATATGCTTTTGGAAAGTATATGATCGATACCGACTCCCAATGATCGAATGAGAAACTTACTGATAAAACCATGAAGTAGACAGTATAAAGTTGATCGAATACTTCGGGTTTAGTCTGAGTCTTCCAGTATGCAGGATGTACAGGTATTAGGAATACCTGAGGGTGATGTGATCATAAACGATTGTATAACCATGACGCTTCCATTCCTAGGGAGTGATGAAACGGGTCTGGATTTTAGTGACTCCTCTCAGTAGAGAAGTGATCTGATCTTGGTCCAAGTATTGGACATTGATCTGAATGTGATTCAGATACAATGAGAAGATTAGATTTACGGTCTTGATTTAATCAAGCATCTATGGGAGGCCCGCGATCTGGATTTGAGATACGATCTCAATATCCATGTCACTATACGTGGAACAATGCAATCGCCCTGTCGTTATCTCCAAGTATTCGCGAAGAAAGCGCATTATCCTTGAAAGAGTTCATGGATAATTCTATTGTTGATATACGTATCCGAGCATTGAGAATATGGATAATTAAATGTGATTTAATTATCATGATTAATATGAATTTGATTCATATTATAAAGAGAGCTATCTTAGATAATTAGATTATCAAAGATGTAAGTAATATGAATATGATTCATATTATTTGGACACAAGAGAATAGAGATCCAAAATGATTAAATGTGATTTAATCATCATGGATATGAATAATGTGGATAGCAATATCCACATTAATCAAATATATTATAAATGTGATTTATAATATATAAGAGAGAGATGTTTGTAATTTACATTTGTTAATTAAATGTTAATGTGAATTGGATTCACATTGGACATTAAATTGAAAATGTAATTTACATTTTGTTTTGGATTGTGAATGTGATTCACAAATTTTTCAATGGCATGATTGCAATTTTCACAAAATAAATTGGATTTATTTTTTGTGAAATAATTTGCAACAAAAGTTGTTGCAAATAATGGAGATTACATAAAAGGTGAAATAGCCACCTTCCTAGTGGAGGAGGGTGGACGGCCACCACTCCCATTAGGAAAGGGAGGCCGTCCCCCCTCTCCACATGGAAGGAGGCTTTCTCTCCTTTCATTATCTCCATGTATTGATGATTTAATTTTGTAATTAAATTGTGTTGATTTATAAACATATATTTAATTTAAATTAAATTAATTGTTGTTGTGTTTTTAGCAACAAATCATGACCATTGAAAGAAACACAAATTGATGTGGACCATTGGATTTGTGTTGACACATGGATTGAGATCCATGGATCCTAAAATCCTATAAAAGGAGAGGCACCCCATTGCTCTTCTTGACACATAAGTTGAGGCAACAAATCTCTCTCTCTCTCATTCTCTCTACACGTCCTCTCTCCATCTCTCTCATGTGTCCGTCCACCATGGATGCCCTAGAGAGGTTCTCCATCACCGCGGCATCGTCGTTATGCTGCCCGATGGTTTGCTCCTGGATCTCCGTCTCCTTCGGTGCGCCCCGCTCGTGAAGAAGACATCGTATCTCGTGTGTCAAGATCAGGAGATCCGCCGCTTGGATCATCAACATGGATTGCGAGAAGCACGCGGTTCATCCCCGCGCTCGCAAGCGTCTCCTCCGTCGGATCGGACTTGAGACAGGAGGTCTCTTTGTTTAGAGACTCGATCGCAACCACGCTTCAAGAGGTAAACCTAATACTTGTTTGTGGTTTAGACGAAACGATCCGAGAAGTGTTCTTGGATCATGTGGTTTCGTCGCAAGAAAATTTTTTAATTTCCGCTGCATAGAACAACTAGTGCGACTAGTCATTCTTCGTCGTATTCGATGCGACGCTCACGCTTCCGTGATGCGCTTGAGGATCTAACCATATCCTTCAAGTGGTATCAGAGCCTTAGGTCGGTGGTTTTGGATACGATCCATAAACCGAGAACGACTTGGGTTCATTAGGGTTTGCGAAAGTTTTCTTGCATTTCATTTTCGCATCTCTGTTTTGATATTATTTTCGGTACTGTTTAAATTGTTTAAACACGAAAATAATATTTGGATTTTATTCCCCATTAAATAAGGAAACCGTAGGATCTGAGTTTGCGTGATTTCGATTCCGTTTGCTCTAGATATGCTCATTTTAGTGAACATGTATCCACTGTTTCGGGGACTGCGGATCATGACGTAATTAAGATGTTAATTGCGGATTTGATACGCCTTGAAATGCGTGCAAATCACTTGGGTTCTGTTGTAAATCAATTTAGCAAACTTTAGAAATTTACTTTGCTTAATTTGGATTTAAATTGATTGAGATATGGTATTTTTAGTAAGTGAGGGTCACTGTTGAAAATACTTTCCTAATCAAGAACCTAGTGATTGTCATTTAATTAATTAGTAAAATTAAATTGTTTAATTTCCTGGAATAATTATGCATAAATATTTGTGAAATATTTAATGATAAATATGTCCTTAAATGACTTTGCCCTAACCAACAAATGATTAGATGTGATCTAGATCAAGATTGGTTACATGATCTACATGATCAACATTCCAACAAACATGTTGCTTGAATAGGACTTGGGATTTGTTTAGCAAATCTCATTATAATGTTAATCAAAAATGTTTTGATTATTACTATATGGTACAATTTCGGTTGAAGAACCGATGATCATCTCAAGTACAAATTAATCAATTTGGCATTATCCTTTCCCGAGGCGGATATGGTGCCTAGTCGGAGAGCATTGGGGTTGCGGGTTGCAACGTATGTGGTCCGTCCCACTCTCGTCGGTACTGGACATGACAGCGGGTAGGGCCGGGATAATGTCCGAGGGATTAAGATGTATTTTTCTAATTATTAAAATTCGAAATAATACGTATTTGAGATAATACAATTATTCAAGTAACTATTAAAATGTTTGTTGGATATTAATTGGATCATTAATTTAATATGATTAGATTAATTGGAATCCAATTAAGATTGAAATACTCTAATATGATTAGAGTTAATAATTCCCTTGGAAGAATTAATTATGTGAATGTGATTCATGATAATTAATTAAAATTTAAATATGAGGTGGAGGATCACATAAGTGACATCCATGGTCTCCCGTCAAGGCGAAGGGTTCCGTCGCCAGGGATTGTATGTGGGAGACGCTTGTCCGAAGTGACAGCTCCTGTATGCAAGCGCATCTGGATCGGGCTCTTTGCTTCTCGAAAGAGTAAGGCCGTATACGTAGTGACCCCAATATCGGATCCTCATATTATTGGGGCGATATTGGATTGCGTATAGCGAGTACTATTCCTGTTGACGGTTGGTTCAATTAACGACGGGTCAACATCGCCTTAGGGGTGGTGGGCTCGGGTGTTAAAGACCGAATTGGAAAATGCAAGTTGGACTTGCAAAGCGGAATGTGTTCCCGCTTCTTTTTATCCGAGTTGCAGATTCTCATATTATTGGGATGTAACAAAGATAAGGAAGGAGATCCCAGATCTTGTTGAGATATAATGGTAAGTATATCTCTTACATTGAAAGTGATTAAGGGAATGAACTTTCAATGTTGACAAGACAAGACAACTTTGATATAAAAAATCCTAAATCAAAGTAAAATATATATATTTATATATTTATGCAATTTTCTTATTTCAGATAATCCTTCATTAAAACCCACTCAATGATATACTCAATAATAACCAGTGAAATATCTTGGATTGGACTCATGATCCAGATATTGTACTTGCAGTTGGACACATAATGTATGTGGTTGCAATGTGCAAGTTTTCTCATAATATTGAGGAATGACAATTAAATAGATAATAGGACTACAACTCTAGGGTTTGTATGTCTCTATAGTCTTGATCTCTCATCGGATGTACTTTGGAAGTGACATGTCGATGATGATCGCAATTGTCAAATAATCCTTATAAAATTAATGAAGATATTCTGGCATACATATGCGCTCTTGACATTTAACATGAATGAGATGGTTCACTGCATCATGCAGAATGGTGGCTCTATGAGAGATGATGTATTCAAATTGTTTGAGTACCTACCTGAACCTATGTTTTAAGAGTTTAGATGGATGTAGATGATGAGTGTCATCATTCTACTATCTATACTCTGGTCATTCATGAAGCTTCATAATATTCATATTGTATGAATTTAATGAAGCATGTATAAATGTTGAAATGCTCTTACATAAGAGATCCTTAGTCTTAAGCAATGGTTGCTTATAGATAAAGGGAGCGCAGTGGAAGCATGGGTTGGACCCGAGTAAGAAGTATGGTCAAAGAGTTGACTATACATCTTTGACTTCCATATGTCATCCGAAGAGTTGGATGAATGCCAATACTGCAATAAGTTGATGTGTTGATAGTATGACTATCAAGTCTATCTAGAATCCTTAGAGAAGGACTCGGATGGAGCATCGGATTAATCTACATAAATCATTGATAAGATAAAGTCAAATAATTGTATCTCAATCTTCTGATGACATTTGCAATAGGTTGCATATGTTTTAGAAGACTGGAAAATTTGATCTTAAAGGTTTATAGTTATCCACATGGATATTGATGCAATTGTTGCAACAATCTCTGTTGGATTGATAGACTTGTTAATTTCAGTGGGAGAGTCCTTAGTCTTAGAGAATGTCTCTATGACCTAGATATAAGAATACACTCATTGTTTGTTTCTAAATGTTAGAAATAAACATGAATCTGAGATAGAACTATCATAAAGAGTTATGGTGTATATATTTCAGATAGTAATCTAATAATCTAGTGGACTTCACTAAATTAGAAAATTAATGAATGGTTCATTAACATTTCTAAATACTGAAATTAAACCTTAAGATCAATAGGAGGATGAAGATCATTTGACAATGATCTAGCATCAAGCCTTGGACTTTTGTCTATTGATTTGATCAATAGACTAGTAAGAGATGAAACTTTAGAATGTCTAAAATTTCAAAACTTACATACTTATGAATATTGTATTCAAAGAAAAATGTCCAATACACCCTTCTTAGAGAAAGTTGTAAGATGTCAAGGTATTCAGGATCTCATACATATTGATGTATGTAGATCATCTATATCATAGTAAACATTATGGATATGTGATATCTGTTGATGATTATGTATGATATGAGATTTCTTCTCTTCACCTAAGAAACCTTTGAAATGTTCAAAGATTTCATTATTTTTGGTTTAGAACCAAAGTTTGAAGGAAGATAAAATGAATTTGATCTAATCTAGGTAGCAAGTACCTACTAGATAAATTCAAAGAATACCTTATAGAGATATGAATATCGCTTCTATCTCAATCCTCCTAACACACCTTAACTCAATAGAGTTATAGGTAGATACAATTGGATCATGTGTGACATGATCTTATCAATGATGAATTTTAGCATAATTATCCCTTAGTTTCCAGGTATATATGTGTAGTAGAGACTACAATGTATATCCTTAATAAGGTTCCATGCAAGATGGAATCTAGCACTTGAGAGTGCTGCTTCATTAGGAAAATAAAGGATGGTATTGGATACCTACTTTATGATCTTGAGATTCTTGAAATATCTCATCTCTGAGAATGTGATTCTTGAAGGTTGAGACTCTTGAGAATCAAGATAAAAAAATGAAGTGTAGGAACTCATTTAATCTTGAAAAGATAATGAGGCTCCTATAATTGGAAACTAAAAGGATAATTGAAGATGAAACACTAAAACCTCTTCAAATATGTTTGAGGATGGATTCCATGTGTCAGAGAAATCTGACAATGATCGAACTTCATGTGATGAAGCTTCTGAAGATCATAGCATGGATAGATGGATGTTAGCAATAAAAGTCTAATGTAGACTTCATGTACAAGTGTTGTATATGGACCCTCGAGGATCCACCTATATGGGTAAGACCCGTAAAGGTGTAAATGGATCTTCAAGAGAAAGGGAACCTGATGAGAAGGTACATACCTTCAAAGCATAGTTCGTAGCAATGAGCTACACATGGAAGAGAAGACATTGCTTGCAATGAGACTTGCTTTTCGGTGAACATGCTTAAAATCATCAGAATATTGCTAACTTAGCTACACAACTTGACTATTGCATCTTCGAGATGTAAGTCCAGATTGCATTCCTCTATGAATATCTCTCTGAGGATATTCACATGAAGTAGCCCCAGGGCTTCATGGTTGAGGAAAGCAAGGTGTGCAAGATAAGGAATCCATCTAAGGACTCAAATAAGCTTCTTTGAGATGGACCATAAGATTTGATGAAATTATAAATGTTATGATTTCAAATAAAATCTTGATGAGCCATGCGAAGCTTAGTGGGAGTGCTTATGTGTTCATTGCGCTAAATATAGATGATATCCTGATCATTTAAAATGATATAAGGATAATAATAAGTGTTTTATAATCTGGTTATTCCATATCTTGAAATATGATTTCAAAGATACCTCTTAGATCTTAGTTCTGAAGTTGTTCAGAAGCCAAGAGAAGAGGATAATTGGACTGTCACATTTGTAGTATACCTTGGACATATTCTATTCATAGAAATTCCAAGAAAGGCTTCTAACCCTTAAGATATGGTACTGACCTATCTTAAGGGATAGCACCTCAAAGAGTTGAGGAAGTAAATGCTACAACTACTTGCACTTGTGCATTAGTTACGAGAAGCTGAGTGTATGCTAGAGTGTACAAATACCAGATGTCTGTCATGCAGTGGGAGTAGTAAATTGTTACTAATCCTACTGTAGAGATAAAACACTTGATTGCAGTAATAACAAAATCTTCATAGATGAGGAGATTTTTGAGATAGTAATCTCAAAGTCTTATCTTCAAAAGTTTAAGACCATGTAGATAGTGATCTATAAAGGTCTAAACTTTAGATACCTTAGGAGATAGAGATCTCTGGGAATGAAGGTATTCTAATAAGGATTATGGGGATACTGGTTATGATGTCAGGGACAATGTAACCAACTAGATTGAGTATTGGTTGCATGAGATGCAACATTCGCATTAGATACGAGCACTGTTACTGGGGATATGCAAGTGCCGTAAAAGGACTTGGCGTAGTCTCGCGGGAACAGAGTGACTGATCAGCTTACCTAGCTATTTTCTTAATAGTCTATGATTGTCACATGAGTGCGGGTTTAAATGATTAGCCCATTAATGGCTCTTTGGGCTGGTGGGAGATTGTTGGAAATACGAGCCCACGGCGAGCCATTGTGCAATAAATGTTATTGCAATTCACTCCTTAATCTGAAATGAAGAATACATAATTTGCATAATAGGTCCCTTAGTACAATTAGGGTTATGTACCATGGCCATCTTGATGATCATACAGCTGTTGATTCAACTATTGAATCATAGAGGCTGGTACTTGAATGAATATCTAAAGAGTTAGATTGAGGACTCATCAAGCACCGTCAGATGATTGTTAAGAGATGATCTCCAGCCTGAGTAGGAGATGGCAATCCTTATCTCTGAAGGCTGATATCTGACCGACCTCTTGATGCAGGTCCTCTGCATAGGAATAGAGATTCGGAGGTGTAAGATTAGTTAGGTCAAAGAGTTGACTTAACGAGATCGAGATAACCAAAGTCCTATATCATATGCTGTCATGATATAGGCACGCATCCTCTGACCGGAGACAGATGTGATGCTATATGTCTAAGTATGTACATTTGGCAGACCAATAGGTTGATGACCTAATCAAGGTCTATACACCGGCGCGCTGGTGTGCATATAAGGGATTATGAGTAATACGATCTCTCAAAGGGATCATACAGGTTCAGTTACTGAACCGGAAGACATGAGCTCACTCATGAGATATTGGGAAGAATCAAATTCCGTGCGCACGGTCGTCTCGCTTTGAAAGCTTGACTGAATTTGTAGGTTTGATATATACTTTTGGAAAGTATATGATCAAGACCTAGGTATGATATATGCTTTTGGAAAGTATATGATCGATACCGACTCCCAATGATCTAATGAGAAACTTACTGATAAAACCATGAAGTAGACAGTATAAAGTTGATCGAATACTTCGGGTTTAGTCTGAGTCTTCCAGTATGCAGGATGTACAGGTATTGGGAATACCTGAGGGTGATGTGATCATAAACGATTGTTTAACCATGACGCTTCCATTCCTAGGGAGTGATGAAACGGGTCTGGATTTTAGTGACTCCTCTCAGTAGAGAAGTGATCTGATCTTGGTCCAAGTATTGGACATTGATCTGAATGTGATTCAGATACAATGAGAAGATTAGATTTACGGTCTTGATTTAATCAAGCATCTATGGGAGGCCCGCGATCTGGATTTAAGATACGATCTCAATATCCATGTCACTATACGTGGAACAATGCAATCGCCCTGTCGTTATCTCCAAGTATTTGCGAAGAAAGCGCATTATCCTTGAAAGAGTTCATGGATAATTCTATTGTTGATATATGTATCCAAGCATTGAGAATATGGATAATTAAATGTGATTTAATTATCATGATTAATATGAATTTGATTCATATTATAAAGAGAGCTATCTTAGATAATTAGATTATCAAAGATGTAAGTAATATGAATATCATTCATATTATTTGGACACAAGAGAATAGAGATCCAAAATGATTAAATGTGATTTAATCATCATGGATATGAATAATGTGGATAGCAATATCCACATTAATCAAATATATTATAAATGTGATTTATAATATATAAGAGAGAGATGTTTGTAATTTATATTTGTTAATTAAATGTTAATGTGAATTGGATTCACATTGGACATTAAATTGAAAATGTAATTTACATTTTGTTTTGGGTTGTGAATGTGATTCACAAATTTTTCAATGGCATGATTGCAATGTTCACAAAATAAATTGGATTTATTTTTTGTGAAATAATTTGCAACAAAAGTTGTTGCAAATAATGGAGATTACATAAAAGGTGAAATAGCCACCTTCCTAGTGGAGGAGGGTGGACGGCCACCACTCCCATTAGGAAAGGGAGGCCGTCCCCCCTCTCCACATGGAAGGAGGCTTTCTCTCCTTTCATTATCTCCATGTATTGATGATTTAATTTTGTAATTAAATTGTGTTGATTTGTCAACATATATTTAATTTAAATTAAATTAATTGTTGTTGTGTTTTTAGCAACAAATCATGACCATTGAAAGAAACACAAATTGATGTGGACCATTGGATTTGTGTTGACACATGGATTGAGATCCATGGATCCCAAAACCCTATAAAAGGAGAGGCACCCCATTGCTCTTCTTGACACATAAGTTGAGGCAACAAATCTCTCTCTCTCTCTCTCATTCTCTCTACACGTCCTCTCTCCATCTCTCTCATGTGGCCGTCCACCATGGATGCCCTAGAGAGGTTCTCCATCACCGCGGCATCGTCGTTATGCTGCCCGATGGTTTGCTCCTGGATCTCCGTCTCCTTCGGTGCGCCCCGCTCGTGAAGAAGACATCGGATCTCATGTGTCGAGATCAGGAGATCCGCCGCTTGGATCATCAACATGGATTGCGAGAAGCACGTGGTTCATCCCCGCGCTCGCAAGCATCTCCTCCGTCGGATCGGACTTGAGACAGGAGGTCTCTTTGTTTAGAGACTCAATCGCAACCACGCTTCAAGAGGTAAACCTAATACTTGTTTGTGGTTTAGACGAAACGATCCGAGAAGTGTTCTTGGATCATGTGGTTTCGTCGCAAGAAAATTTTTTAATTTCCGCTGCATAGAACAACTAGTGCGACTAGTCGTTCTTCGTCGTATTCGATGCGACGCTCACGCTTCCGTGATGCGCTTGAGGATCTAACCATATCCTTCACCTATTGCATCTTTCAGCAATACCATTAAGTTGGGGAATTCCAGGAGGAGTGAGATTGGAGACAATTCCATTCTCTTTGAGATATTCCTTGAATTCATCTGAGAGGTACTCACCACCTCGGTCAGACCAAATACGTTTGATCTTCCTGTCAGCTTGGTTCTCAACCAAAACCTTAAACTCTTTGAACTTTTCAAAGGTTTCAGATTTATGATGTAGCTGGAAGACAAACCCGTATCGCGAATGGTCATCGATAAATGTCAAATAGTATCGATATCCATTTCTAGTCGCGGTACTGAAGGGACCACATACATCAGTATGTATTAGGTCAAGAATACCTTCACATCGCGTAACCTTGTTACGGAAAGGTATCCTGGTCATTTTACCTCGAATGCAATGTTCACAGGTAGGTAAAGTTTGAACCTGTAGAAAATCTAAAGGTTCATCCTTTATCAATCTATTGATCCTATCAACAGATAAATGACCGAGCCTTTGATGCCAAATCATATTCGAATGATTTCCATTCTCCCTGGATCTCTTAGGGTTTTTATTATTAGTGGTAGTGACATTTATGACACATTCATCAATGCACAATTCATAGAGTCCACCAGAAGTCAGAACACCTTCCGCAACAAATTTATCATATTGATTAATGACTAATTTACTACAGAACAGGAAAGAGTACCCATGTCTAACAAGCTTAGACACAGATATCAAGTTCCTCCTGACCTCAGGTACATAAAGACACTCTTTAAGTACTAGGACTCGACCACTAGATAATGACAGTTTACACGTCCCGATGGCGACTGCTGCAACACTTGCATCAGATCCCATCTAGATAACTATCTCCCCTTGCTCCAGATTCCTAGTTTCCTGAAACAAATGCAACGAATTGCATACGTGAGCAGAAGCACCAGAATCTATAACCCAACTTCCTTCTCGTCCAACGAGAAAGCTAGTTTCAATGATGAAAGTAGATTTCATACCTGCTGGGGCTTTACCTTTGTCAGTGGACTTCAGGTAATCTGGGCAGTTACGCCGCCAGTTCCCCGGCTTCTTGCAGTGGTGACAGACATCGATCTTTTTCGATGTCATCAGTGTGGAAGCACTAGAAGATGAACCAACTCCTTGATTCTTCTTCTTTCTCTTCGAGGCTGGGCCCTTCTGAGAACATTGCTTCCGCCCGTGCTTTCCTCTCACTTGTGCAACCATTGCACTAGCAGAGGGGCCGTCCTTCTTCAAGACGTCTTCTGCAGACTTCAATGCAGCTAACAGCCCAGCGTTTGTGAAGTCACCTTTGTTCATGTGATAAGACACAACAAAGTTGTTGAAAGACTTAGGGAGCGACAGGAGAATGAAATCAGCCTGCATTTCAGAATCCAAATAGGCCCCCAGGATTTTCAGCTCATAGAGGTACCCAAACATTTTGAGTACATGTTCTCTGACAGAGGTCCCTTCCTGCATCTTGCAGCGAATAAGCTCTTTCATCACATTATAACGTTGTGTGCGGTTTATGTCACCGAACATTTCTTTCAGATTCAGCATAATCTCTTGGCAATTGTTCATTTCCACTTGTTGCTTCTGAAGCACATTGGACAATGACCCAAGGATGTAACACCTTGCCAGATTATGGTCTTCATCATATTTATCATTATATGATTTATCTTCATCAGTCACAGGGTTTGCTATTTTGTCCTTGCTAAGCACGTAGGAGATGCGCTCTGCAGAGAGAACAAGATCCAAATTTCGGATCCAATCCGAATAATTTGGCCCGGTCAACTGGTTTACCTCCAGAAGCCTGCTAGGTGGGTTCATGGACTTCATTTTCTGAAATTAAGAATGCACTATATTAGAATATATAGATTAAAAATATATTCATTTTAAGAATAATTTGATTAAGGTATTTTGAATCAAATTTGTCTTGCTAGGTCAACTTTGAAAGATTATTCCCTATTTGTCTTTCAAAATAAGAGATATACTTACCGCTATATCTCAAGCAAGATCTGGGATCTCCTTTCCTATCTTTGTCACATCCCAATAATATGAGAACTTGCGACTCCGATAAAAAGAAGCGGGAACTCATTCCGCCTTTTGCAAGTCCAACTTGCATTCCCAATTCGGTCTTTAACACCCGGGCCCACCACCTCTAAGATGATGTTGACCCGTTGTTAATTGAACCAACCGTCAACAGGCTTAATACTCGCTATACGCAATCCAATATCGCCCCAATAATATGAGGACTCGATATTGGGGTCACTACGTGTACGGCCTTACTCTTTCGAGAAGCAAAGAACCCGATCCAATTAAATCATGCACAGGATCTGTCACTTCGGACAGGCATCTCCCATATACAATAACTGACGACGAAATCCTTTGCCTTGACGGGAGACCATGGATGTCACTTATGTGATCCTCCACCTCATATTCAAATTTTATAATTAATTATTGTGAATCACATTCACATAATTAATTCTTCCAAGGGAAATACGCAACTATTCATAATAGAGTGTTTATTGGATATAATTAATTTAATCATATTAAATTAATCATTAATCCATTCATCAACAAACATGTCTTTTACTTGAATAGTAGGTATATTCTCAAAATACGTATTATTTGAATTTTAATAATTAGAAAAATACACATTGACTTTCTCCGGTATTATACAATCCCTACCCGCTATCATGGCCAGTACCGACGAGAGTGGGACGGACCACATACGTTGCAACCCGCGACCCCAATGCTCTCCGACTAGGCACCACATCCGCCTCGGGAAAGGATAATACCAGATAGAACATCATGTACTTTGAGATGCTCATCGGTTTTTCAACCGAAATTATACCATATAATATACATCAAAACATTTTTGATTATATTATAAGGAGATTTGCTAGACAAATCCCCAATCCTATTCAAGCAAGAGGGGTTTTTCATGTAAATGTTGTCCTACAACTATTGTAGGATAAACTACGGTTTTCATGAAAGCAATGTTTATTGATGAAACAATGATCAAGATCTAATATCTCATCATTGTGGTTTAGGCAAGTGTCATTCAATGAAATAATTATTTATTTAAATATTTCACAAATATTTATCACTAATTATTCCAGAAAATTAACAATTAATTTTCATCATGATAATTGAATGACATATCACAAGGTTCAAGATCAAAAAATGTTAATTTCCAGCAGTGACCCCCAATCACTAAAATTAACTTATCTTGATCAATTTAAATCCAAAAAATGCAAACTCAGTTTCCAAAGATTGTCTATTTGATTTATTAAAGAACCCAAGTTATAATTCACGCATTTCGAGGCGGATTAAAACCGTAATTATCTCATTAATCACGTTTAAATTCGCAGTTCCCGCAACAGTGAATATAGTCATATTCAAAAAGCCATATCTTGAGCAAATGAAGTCCAAATTTAGTAAACTCAAGTCCTATGATTTCCTTGTTTAATGGGGAACAAAATTCAATTGAAAATTTCGTGTTTAAACATTTTAAACGGTACAGAAAAATTCAATTAGACAGAGGTGCGAAAATTGAAATGCAGTAAAAAATTTCGCAACCCTTTCAAGAACCAAATCGTCTAAGGTTCATGGATCATATCCAAACCCTTATATAAAGACACATGTTCGACATACACTTACGCGAAGGCATTATCTGACCAGTGTTCTTTGTAATGACATCGCGATCCACCACCATACTCGGCTAGTGTCAAACTTTAATGGTCGTACAATTGAACTCACTTTTGGTGGACATGTAATTTTACCAAAAAAATCGACCCTCGCACTAAACACTAGTGGGAGTTGAACTCCTATCCCTTAGATTTCAGGAGTTGCCTAGATCGATGGAAGTCATAGAATCACAATGTTAACGTTTGACATCATGTGTGTTAGAAACCTTATTAACTGATAATTGAAAACTAAAATCAAATAATAAACTCTTAACCAAAGAAACCTAGGTCAACAATCGAGAATTAACATATATAAAGTACCATAAACGGCATCTAAGTCAAGAAAAAATACAAATTATGCAAAAAAAACATGCAAAAAATGTGAAATGGTGAATTATATTGGAGATGAGATCAATTATTACATTCATCAATAGCAAATTAAGGTCTATAAAATCATTTGAGCTAGATGGGAGATGAGTCCTAATAACAAATTACTTTTCTTGTATCAGGTAAACCCCTAAACCATATGACTAGCCTAAAAGCATCCCTTAATCGCTCCTAGATATCGAAATCATCCCTTACCTTTGTCTATGCATCTTTGAAACTACTACACACATGTGAGAGATAAAATCCTCCTCCTCGTGGGATAACTCTCCTCAAAATGAGGAATTCTAGTGATGGGTATTGATGTACTTGAAAGTGCAAGATCCAATGAGCTCGAACCTACATGCATGTCCCTACAAAGTTATTATGATAAATAAACAATTATCACATATAAAAATCATAATAAAGGTAAAAATCAATCCAAGCAACAAATTCAACCAAAAGATGTTTATTTTGACACAACTCCACTAGTTAAAAATCATTAACCAAGTTTCTTGACAATGATTTTCTATCGACCACATCAATTAACCATTCTACTAACATATTATTACACCCATGCAACTCAATCGCTTTACAACAACACTTGGGTTTACGTCAAAAACTTTTACAAAGTAAAAGCAAAATAGAAGTACAACAATATAGAAAGCCTCCACATACATATGTGAAATGATGATGCTAATAATAGATGCATGCTACAAAGTAAGAAATGACATGCAAACCGAGCATGCTTCACACACTTTCAAGATAGAAAAGTTGAGTAAAAAACGATGAATCCTCGAGAAAGAGGGCTAGTATGAAAAGCATCTTTGTGGTATGTCTTACTCAAGGAATAGTCATACGTATTTATAATCGAGACATCACGGTCTATCAAGGAATGAGAGTATTTAGAATGATGCAATGGCTCTTTAGAAAGATACAATGGCTAGAAAATCAAACGAGGTATCCTCTTTTGGAAAATAAAAGTGCGAGGATGTAATTAGGATCCTTGAGAAAATATTTAACAAATTAGACATTGGATATACATTTTCATAATAAATAAATTGGCAATTGATGAGTGATTAACATCAACTTAATCGACAAAAAATAGCTAAGTGATCAGTCACATAAATTGGGCTGTTCAACCACTTTAACAATATGGTTGGAAATAAAAATGTAACCATTGAAATTCAAAAGTTAATACGGAAGATAGATCTGCTTGTTCTAGTGAAAAAGTTGGTCGATCATATGAAGAATGTTTATTGATCACAAGTACACACAAGAGGTTGAATATGAGTTTGAATATTTCTATTATATATATATATATATATATGCATGATTTATATTTACATATCTAGTGACACTATTTTACAACTCAAATAGACAGAGGTTTTCTTTCTTCTTCTGTGTAAGTTATCAAAATCTTTTAGCATGCTCATCATCAGTATAAAGTACTTGGAATACAGAGTGACTTTTCTTCTATTTTCCTTCTACAACAAATTTGCTCTTCTTAGCATCATGTTTAGAATATAGCTGACATGGAAACTACAATAATCACGAAGTTCATAAATGTTCATCAAATCAGTAGTATAATGAGAATGTATGAAGCATCATAACATTCTTACTATTTTTGATGATGATAAACAAAAAAGCTGGAGATCAATATTTTCATCGTTCCACTCTCTCTTTTGACATGCCAAAAAGATTATCGCGGAATGAAATGAATGACTTGTTCATTCCATGGCCATAAACACCTTTATATAGAGGAGAAAACCTGGAGGGAAAAAAGTTAATGGAAAATTACAAATAAAGGATTAATTAATACATAAATACTATTTTGTATAATACCCCCCTCAAGATGGAGCATAGATATCTTTCATACTTGGCTTGGAAGAACATTATGGAATGTCCCCATGGCTAGAGCCTTGTGAAAATATTTGTTGTATGTTCCCCTAAGCTAAAGTGGGAAGTAGAGATGAAGCCCTTATGTATCATGTCTTTACAATAACGGTAATCCACCTTGATGTGTTTGGTCATTTTATGTGGATTGTTGGCAATGAATAGTGCCACTTGATTATCACATAGTAGCTGCATAGGAAGACACACATCATAAGCTAGACATTCAGAACTGACATGACCCACATCATCTTAGTGCTTACGGTTTTGTATTCGAGTTCAACACTTGACCTAGCAATAATGGTTTGTTTCTTACTTTTCCATTGACCAATGAGCTCCTAATAAATACTGCAAATCTAGAGGTTGGCAATTTGGACATCATGCATAGTCAGCATTTGCATATGACATGATGGCAAGAGATATCCCTTTGTTGAATAGCAACCATATACTTTGAGAAGATATTAGATACCTTAGGATCATGGGGACCGCATCCATATGAGCATGATGTGACTTCTCCATAATTGGGTAACTTTTCGCACTACAAAGGAGATATCCAGCTTGTTGATAGTCACATAAAGAAGCTTCCTAACGAGCTCATGTATCTCCTCTTGTCTACTTCATCATTATTATCAACATAGAACTTCATGCTAAGATCCATAGGAATAGTGCCAGGTCTACAATCTACTATCCTAGTCTTTAGAAGGAGATATGTAACATAATTTCCTAAAGTCATCACGAGACCTCTCTAATTCTTGAGAGTTCAAGCCCAAGGAAGTATTGTAGTTCTCGTAGGCCATTGGTGACAAAATGATGTCCAAGGAACTCCTTATGGTCTTTAATCCCTTTAAATCATCTCATGTAATAATAATGCCATCAACATAAACCTAAATAATGACAATACCTCATGATGGTATGTGCACAAAGAGAATTATATGCATTCGATCTCTTTAAGACTTGTTAATCTATTACATACAAGAGCTTATGAAATGATGTTTGGGACTCTAGTTATGGCCATAAATATGCTTATTAAGTCTACATATATTCTGACACTCCCCTAGTAGCAAACGTAGGTGGATGCCATATATTGACTTCTTTCTACATGTCTCCATATAGAAATGCATTATTGACATCAAGTTGGGAGAGTGCCCAACCTCTCACCATGGCAACGTAAAAAATGATTCATACAGTAGAGTAATGTGCGACAAGAGAGAAAGTGTCTTGATAGTCCATCCCATATATCTAAGTAAATCCACATAACACAAGTCTGACCTTGTATCCATCAACATTGTCATCCACTATCTATGCTTCACGCTAAAGACCCACTTGCAGCCAACTATAGACGTCCTTACCGGGGTAGTAACTAAGTTCCATGTTCACCATAATTGGATTTTAGCTATTTCTTCATCCATAGTAAGGCATCATTAATAGTCAAGTAGAGCATCCTGATATATGTGTGGGATAGTAAAAGCTGATTATCCCACCACAAATTTCTTGAAACCCTTTAATAAATACTTCAATGAAACATGGTCTCAGAGAGGTGATGAATCCCCATTTCATCACCTTTATTTCATCATTTTAGCCTTAAAAATCCTAGCTAATGCATGTAAATAGCATTATTTTGTACAGATTAACATTCATTATTTATTCCATTTACTGTATACAAAATACTTTTTTAATACTAAAATTATATAATAAAGGAAAGAAAAAAAGAATAAAATACCAAAGCTATTTTATGACCGTAAATCTCGAGACCTAGGCATCTTGATGACTGGGTCAACAAGGAATAAAGTATGAGGAGATAAGGGCTAATAAATCCAATAAATTCTTATTCTTTAATTCATCAATAATGTATTTTTGGGACTTATTTTATTCTTTATTATTTATTCATCAAATCAATAAACTTTATACATGAAAGTTGTAGATAATAATATATAGAAAAATCATTTTTATTCCCTCCCTCTCCCATGATTCATATCCCTCGCCCCGACTCCATATCATTGTCATTTTGTGGCTATACTTAGGATGACTAGATCCTAGGTGTAGGGGGAGAGTGACCCGAGTTACTCCTTCTTTTCTATTTTATTTTTCTTTGTACATTCTTTAGACCCCATCGGTTCTCACAATTACTCTTTATTCTATACTTGGGGTGACTAGAGCTTAAATATAGGGGGGACCGATGCCCACCATGTACATTCATTCATCCATTTCTTCTCCTCTTGACCTCGACCGCCCCATTTCTACTCTACTTATACACTTAGGTTGACCAGAGCCTAAGTATAGGGGGACGAGTCGACTTCTATACTTCTATTCTTTTTAAACTCCTACACTTAGCATGAGTTATGTCTTTTCCTTACTTTTTATGCTCCGAGGACATAGCGCGTGCTAAGTATATGTCGAGTTATGTCTTTTCCTTACTTTTTATGCTCTGAGGACATAGTGTGTGCTAAGTATATGGTGTGTATTTATTATGTATATACTTTACCCATAGCTCGTACTTTTGCATATTTTTATATATATTATTCAATAAATACCAGATATGTAAATTGGTCAAAAAATGAAAATAAAAAAATATGTCTTTGTAAAATACTTGTATTTTTGTACAAGCAATAAAATCTGTATAATATGTATAATGCTCTATGTGCAAAACTTCTATAATCTTGTAAAATTCATGTAAATGATTTTCTTTTGTAAAATTGTTGTAAAATAGGAGGTATAACAAAAAAATTATCTAGTAAAAGGGGATTCTTATTCACTCTTGCATATCATCCTTGCATTTAAAAAATCATTTTCACTTCATCCACTTGCATTTCATATCACATGCATTTCATTTGCATATCATGCATATGCAAAGTGGAAAGTCAACGAGTTCTGAACCGAGTTATGAGTAAAAATTGAGGATGGACTTAACTTGAACTTAATTCACTTAAATTTCAGAGGAACTTCATTGAGAAGTAGAATTTTAGGAACTTTAGGTCTTTGAATTTTCTCCAAGTTCATGAGACAGTGTTTAGACTTGACTCTTAGGGCCTAACCTAGTCACCTCATTCTAAGTAAGCTCTTGGATAAGTAATTCTTCTGTACTCTACACTGCGCACATAGCTCAACTCAAATGAGGTGTTGGAAGACATTGTGTTTCTTTCTTTGACAATGTGGACATCTAAAGACCAGAGTACTGGGTTGAAATAAAGCGTCGAATGAGGGATGTACTGCTAGCACAATTTTTTGTAAGATCTCAAAACATGAGTGGATCGAAAGATTTTATATTTGTCGGGGCATAAAAGAACCACGCAAAGCTACCATAATTCCTACCAAAAAGAAGCTAATACCAAAAAATAATAATATTCCAAGCTTCAGATAACATGCAGATCTAGTGGAGACTTGGCTACACTGACCAACCTTCACTGGAGAGTAGACTACACCGGTCACTCTCCACTTCTTTTCCCCTCTTATATACTTCTCCCCACACTTGTTGTGAACTAGCATGTTCCTGAACTTAGAAGGAAATATCTGACTCCTTGAGGATGAATTATTAGAGGAGGAGATTGCATGGTAGTCGTGTATCTTGGATGGGAAGAGTTAACTACCTCACTCACCAGAGACAGTTATCCAGTATTCATGTGGGATGCTTAGGGAGGGGGTTAATCTAAGATGACTTCTGAGTAGGGATTAGGGTACTGACTTGTGCTAACTTGGAGGATGTTGTTATTGAAACCCTAATTCTCAATAAGGAGTTCCACCACATTATTAATCTAAAGATCAAGTCGGGCTCTATTTTCACCTTTTGTTCATGACCTTGGTGTGGAACCCAAAATCATTTCACTTTTGCATTTCATTTAGTTGGTCGGAGATGAACAAGTTGATGAATATGTGATTCATCACGCTTAGCTCTTCTCCCAAGTAATTATCTATATTTCTTCATCTATTTTTCATTATTATCATTCATTCATTTATAAATAACATTCGCATTTTAACATGCATAATTGCATTAAATAAGAAGCCCAACCCTTGTAACATGTCAACTATATGATACCATATTTTTCTTGATTTTTTATTATTCTTCACTAACTCTGAACCAAACAAAAACTCTATATTGTACATATTACTAACAATAATAAAAGAAAAATATCAAAAAAATACAAACTTGTAATTTTGCCCAATAAAACCCAAACCCTAATTTTGAGACAAAGAGCCTTAAAAGTGAATATCTTTCTCATGTAGTCTCCTACAAACCTCTACTCACTTTTGAATTAATGTACGTTCAATTATATACAAAACAAGACCAACTTGAAAAGAACCATAGTTCGTATGGGAAACTTGGATTTTGGAGCCTCATTATATATTGTACATCTTGCCTAATTTGACCCTATTATTTTAAGTACAAAAATAACTCTTTTTATTAGTTTCTTATGCATTTATTTTTTGATTTATGTTTTAATAAATTATGCAAAAATAAAAATAGAAAATGAAATAAAAATCAAAGAAAAAATCAATTTGAGTCTGTATATTTAGCATGTACATTACCCCTTTATTTTATCTCTTTATTTTCGTAATTATTAAAAATCCAAAAAACTAGATTAAGTTGTATGTATTTATTTTATATTTTCTCTATTTTTAATTTTATTTTATTTTATTTAAAATTGACAAAAAATTGTAAAATACAAAAATACTGTAAAAATACAAAAATATGGTATTTATATCTATATAGTACCACCAAAAATACTTTTTCTATAGATAATCTCTTTTGGTTTTGGAACCTTCATAGAAGTTGTAGATCTCATCGAGACGAGCAAATTTCATGTAGACTACTTTTTGATTTGACTTCGTTTGCTATTTCTTTTTATTTTTATTTAATTTTTAAAATTTCTAAGAGTGACACGTGGTCGCTCCTGGAGGCACCACGTGTCACCTTCATTATTATTTATTATTTTCTTTTCTTTTATTTTTATATATTAATTTATTATTTTTATATTATTATTATTTATTATTTTTAGCTGCCACATGGTTCTTCTCAGTGTGCCACGTGTCACTCCCTCCACCCTTCGATCTAGATGCATCAAACGGAGGAAACTCCATCTTCTTCCTTCCGATTCCTCCTCCTAAACCCAAATAGCCCTCTTCTCCTGGGGCGGCCCTCTTCTTACAGTCGTCCTGCAACCACCATGCCTCCGCCAACTACTCTTCCACCCGACTAGCATGTGACCCGCTCCTCCACGATCTCCTCCTCTTACCTTTCCATCTCGACCACGATTGTCGTACCTCCTACTTTCCCAACTACCCATAAGATCCTTTTTCCCTGCCACCAATCCACCCATCCATCTTCTGATAGGAGAGGCTCTAGCTCGGTCTCTCTTCTAGTTAAAGCTCAACGAGGTCGGCCTCAAGCGAAAATGAACTTCCGGCGAGATCTATGAGCATCAACCCGTGTCGCAGCACCTTCTTGGAGCAAAGATTCAGAGATGACCTTTGTCACAGCTCTTTGAGGCGAGGATCAGATCTACACGTCGCTGCTCCTCCACTACGGCTAAGGACACACCAGGTAGTATCTTAACTCTTCTTCTTCCCCCTCCTTCTTCCTCTGCTCCTCCCCATTCCTCTTCTACTTCTTTTCTCCTCTTCTTTCTTTTTCTATTTCTTTTGTTTCTTTTGCTTTTGCTTCATTCTTCTCCATTATCACTCCTCCCTCCATCTCTGTACATATTCCTTTACCCTCTCTGGCTCAGCTTCGCAACGTCGCCAGCACCCTTGTTGCATCACACTTCCACACTGCCATATGCTTCATTACCTTAGGACACATACCCAAGCACCATCGAGCCATCAACATCATGCCCCTTAACACCCCTTCAGCCTCGATGGCAGCACGCCACGACTCCGTCGTGCCTTACCCTTCGAGCGGAGACCTCGCATCCCCTGCCTCAACCTCAAACGTGTGTCACCTGAGGTTGAGTGCCATCCTCTCGAAGAACCCTGCAGTCCTCGCCCTTTGAGCGAAGACCTCCCACTACACCGTCCAACAGCTCAAGCATCCTTGAGCTCTGTCCTCTAACCTCAGACACACCACCACTGAGCATCTTTCAAGCATTGTCAACTTCTCCACCAACTGCTCTGTTATCGGAGCACGTTGCAACACTTCACCTTTGCCTCCATGCATAGCCCCTCGGCCCACACCTCCCTTTAAATCTCCAAGCCATATGCCTTGATCAATGTAACCCTCCTCAGTCGACGCATCGTTCTCCCTCATTCACTCGCCATCTGCAATCAACCACACATTAAAAGCACGTGGGGAGGGGATATTTGCACCGTAATCCCCCTCGTTCTATGTAATTTCAAACTCACCCTTGTCTGTTAGAAGGCATGTGCGCGACACGTGCCCCGTGGCAAAATTGTAGAATACCCCCATGGGATTTTGGTAATTGCCATTTAGTCCATGTTTGCATTTTTATTTTTATTTCATTATGTATTACATTTAGAACCCTACATAGAGTATTATTTGGTGTGTCATTTTGGCATCATATTTTAAATCCAAAATAACATATTGTAAAACAACTTATTCTCTATCTTAGGGATGTTTAGTGGTAATTTTATGAGCTGTGGTCGATTAATTATAACTAATTTAGTGGAAATATACATATTTTTCCTACTACATGCTCTTAAATTGATATTAAATTGATTATTACTTCAAAAATTCTAAAAAAATTCCAGTAGGCATAATTAAGTGTGTTTTAATTGTGCCCAAAAATCATGGCATTTGCATGCATATTGAGACTCGAATAAACAATGTGGTGATTTTAGTAATTAGTTTCTAATAGGTTGTAGACCCAATATTTTTAGAAGCTATTATTTTTCATGGATACCTATCAGATAGACCTATTTAGGATAATTTATTTTCATAAATAAAAAGGTTTGCTATTTATTAAAATTATTTACAAAAAATCACCCTGCATGCATATTTAATTCATAATAAATTCATTTCATATCTAAAAATTCTGAAAAACTTACAGTGCATTAATTTTGCATATTTTCACATTCTGGCCAAGTTTTGGGATTTTTGGACGTCATTGACTGAAAATTTTATTTTAGCCCCTAAACTTTCCTAAATTTGCATTTCTTCATTCATTACATAAAAAAGATAAAAAATGCCTCTTTGAAAACCTAACATCTAGATCACCTAAAAATTGACCTAAGTAGACAGTGGCCTCCATGAGTTCGACTTTGATCTTGTCTAAGTAAAATAAATCCAACCATCTAGTTTAATTATAAAATTAATTAACTAATCTTTCTGATTAATAGAATTGTCTGCCTACAACAAAATTCCACACAATTGACGTGATTCCACCATGTTATCCACATCAAAGGAGATCAAGAATGATATCTACCTCTTATTTTCATTTCATGAAATCGAGTCCTTCTACTCGGGCATGAAACATGGAGAAGAAGGAAAATCTTCTTGTAAGAGTCGAGCCAACGGAGAAGAGAGAAGAGGCTATATGGTGGACAAACTGGGGATGGTGGGGATATACAAGGATGACAAAGGTAGGGAATAAAGAGAACAATTCTTCTCTCTTCCATACTATAATGGACAGCCAAGATGGGGTCATACTCCATCTAGATGGATGACTCATTGAGGAGTAGAGAGGCTCTCTACTCTCTCCCTCTCTCCGAGTAATTACAACTTTCGATTAAGACAATCTCTCTTTGGATTTGAATTATTTGTTGAAATAGTAAAGTGGTGCGAGATATATTTCTCACTCTTCTAACAAACCCCACATGGCGGTCATAAGGAGAAGAGAGTTAACATTTTCCTTTTATTTCATTAATAGTTCATTTCTTAGTTGGACTTAGTATGTGTGTAGTTCTAGAATTAATTAAATTATTTATTCAATTAATTCCTACCAATCATCGAGGGAAAACTATAAAAATCATCCTAATGAAGGATCCAATTTATTAATCCATAATAAAATTTAAATCTAATTTATATTTATTTATGGATAATGTGCATCCAATTCACGTAAACATTAATTAATTATGTGATCATATTCACATAAGTCCTAAAATAAATATGTATCATAATTATATTAATTTTAATTGTCATGAGTCTATATCATATTAATTAAAAGCATAATGATGTAAATCATATTCACATATTTCTAATATCAATGACATTAACCATTATTATCATGATTGTTGATTTCTCAACGTACGATTCCTAATCTAATTAAGACTTGTGCACATTATTCGCAAATATTTGGCGATAATGTTATAGAGACTATATATACAATGCATAGTGACTTGATAATTAGATTTATATATAATATCAAGGTTTAAACCACTTTAGGAGATTCCAGTCAGATATTTTTGGACCATTGTTCTAATTGACTCCTAATTCTTTTGGAGCAATTTCCAACTCTTTGAATCTAGAAATTAGTTCTATGGATTGAGTTAATCCAATCCATTGTCACTCATTTAGCCTCAAAGTAAATTCTTTAAAATCTACCTGACTTCATCATTCTCTAAGAATTGAAGTGTCATGGTATATAATCTATTGTGATTGCACCAACATTTAGTATTCTTGATACTCAAGCATTCTACAAACCTGAGGATTTTGGATAAATCTGAAGTTCAAACCCATCTTTGGTTGTCTTGTTCCAGGTTTTATCAATATATTTATCATTAATCATTGGTTGAAATGCCAATCATGTATTTTTCAAAAACATATATGAATATTCTCGAATTCTTGTCTTATTACACAAATAAGATGTTTATCGATGGAGTTCATTATGACGCTTATGTCTCACGAGTGAACTCCATTTCTTGGTACAGAAAGTATGAAGTTGTATGAATCTACTGAGAGATCATACATCTCATATTTTCTTATATGCACACTAGCTCATCGATATATAGACCTTGTCAAGCCATCAACTTATTGGTTTACGAAATGTACATACTTAAATATATAGACGTAGATCTGACTCCGGTCAAAGGATGTGTGTCTATTCATGATATTATGTAATGCATATTTTTAATATCTCGATCTCATCAAGTTAACTCTTTAACTTGATTCATCTAACAACTCTGAATCTCTATTCTTGTGTAGAGGACCCGCATCAAGTGTGTCAGCCAAATTCTTAGTCTTTAGAGAAAGATTACCATCTCTTATCAAACTGGGGATCCTTCTTGAGTATCACTTCACGAAGTCGGTTATATCTTTGACATACCTCATTACATCTATATATATCTTTGATCAAAGAATGTATGCATGTTCGTGATAGGATAAGATATGTATCTTCAATATTTTGATCTCGTAAGTGTCAGCTTCGTAACTTGATTCATCCGGTACCTCTGAATCTCTACTTTTGTGTTGAGGACCCGCATCAAGGGTATCAGTTGGATTTTTAGTATTTAGATAATGATTATCATCTCTTCTCAAACTAGAGATCCTTCTTGAATATCACTAGGTGGTGTTAGCAGTGTCCTCAACGTAACTCGTTAGATCTATAGTTGTCTTCGATCAAAAGATGTGTGCATGTTCTTGACAGTATATGATACATATATTTAATATACTAATCTCGTCAAGTTAACTCTTTAACTTGATTCATCTGATACCTATGAATCTCTATTCATTTGCAGAGGACTTGCATCAAGAGTATCAATTGAATTGTTAGTCTTTAGAGAAAGATTTTTCGTCTCTTTTCAAATTGGAGATCCTTCTTAAATATCACTTGATCATGTTAGATCTTTCCTTGATGTAATTTACAACCCTACATCAGTCTCTATGATCTAATTCTTTAAATTAACAAGTGTATGATATCAAGATGGACATGGTACATAGCCCTAATGATAGTAAGTGGCCTTATTAGTGTAAAACTTAATTATATCTTATTCCTCAGGTAATGGGATGATATAATTCACAATAAAGTTTATTTCATTATGGTTCATGGGATTAAATGTCCAACAACACACACATATATGAGTGATGAGCCGAAAAATCAATCAAGCAATCCGGGTAAAAATAATCACTCTCGGGTCGTTGCGACCCGGATCTCGGAGATCAGTCGACTCAATCAAGAAAAATATGAAGATCAGACCACCAATCAGAAGGATAAAAACAATCAAATCAAAAATAGTGGCCCTGGCTATGAGATTAGCCTGGTGTAGCACCCTGGATCGGACTCAGGGAGCACGAGTTGGCCTTGCGGCCTACGAAGTAGTCAAAAATGAAACGAAGCAAAAACAAGTATTTTTGGTGGTTTTTAATTATTTTTATATTTTTTTAGAATTTTAGTAATCAAGGAAAATGAGAAAAAGGTAAATACAAGCACAAACAACAAATTATTTAAACACTCTAAAAAGCTCCAAAAATTCAAACAAAAATATTTTTTTGTTTTACAGGTTTTTTACTGTTTTGATGAATTTTTGAGATTTTTATTATTTTTATGGAACTTTCTAAAAATCAGAGAAGGCAAAAACACAAGCAAACTATCCAGTCAGGCTTGAAAGATCAATTTAAAATATCAAATTGATCTATAAAAGACCTGAAGATAGTTTTTATGACAAATATAAACAACAAAGAAAATTCAGAAAAAGAGTTTGTATTTTTTGATTTTTCTATAATTTTTTTAGATTTTTTAAAAGATTTTAATGGTTTTCAATTTTTAGTGTTTTATTAAATCCAAAAATAGCAAAAAATGCACAGAAAATCAAACACACCAGATTAACAAATCCTAATTTTTTTAGAATTTTTGAAAGGGTTTTTATATTTTGTTATGATTTTCTAATCTGGACAGACACAAAAACAACGATTTTTGAGATTTTAAAAAAAAACAAGAAGCCTCAAAAATGTACCCAAAAATTAGGAAAATTTTTATGCAGTGGCAGGAGCCACGTATCCAAATTTCACGCAATTTGGGTTAGATTTGCTATTTTATTTAAATCAAACAAAGGCTCCTAGTTCACAGGAACCTAAATGTAATAAAAACAAGTTGCAAGGGCTAAACAGCAACACGACAAGAAAACCCAGGGCCCAAAATGCAAAAAGCCCACAATACATGCACGATGCACGTGCTTCAGGCATGGAAGGACCTACTTGTAATTCCAATTTTATAGCATTCAAACAATAACACACAAGAAACTACAGGGTAGAATATGCAATTTATCCACAACCTCACGTGTCGATGCACGTGGACCACGTATAGAAGGACTATAATGCAAATCGAAAGAACATAAAGGTCCAGAGTGCAAATAACCCAAAATTAAAACAACTGTATAAAATATTTACAAGACCTAATCGAAATAGTAAAACAGACAAGGGCCTACAGGAAATTTACCCTTATTAACACGGACGGCTGAGGGGGTGCCACGTGGAAGATCAGATGACTGCTACGTAAGGGCACCCCTTCGCTGGATCGAACGGTGAAGAGGAGGACACGTGGAGATCAGACAGTGATGGATGTAGGGCTCCTCTTCGTCTGATCGTGCGGTCCGGATCAACCCTCGGCCGGATCTGACGGTGGATGGTTGCTCCTCAAATAGATGGTCTGGATCACACCTGGAGCGTCGGGGACGATCGGATGGCTGCTGAAGGTCCTGGATGAACTCGACTCCGGCGAACTTCGCCGGAGCACCACGGGTGCGCTGGACCGCCTCGGGGGTTGCAAAGATGTGGAACAGAATCGCCAAGGCCTCCCGCAGCTGGTGGACTCCTCCGATGAGACCGGGAAGCTCCGAGGAGCTCCGGCGATGAAGGCAGAGCTGAGCCTCTGTGCACGAACCTTGGACCTCCAGGTGAGGTCCCTTTGACCTGCAAAATGGCACGAGAGGACTCCTGGGTCGAGGGCAAACTGCCTCGACCTGGTTAGGGGTGGTGTGGGTGGCTGGATGGGTCGCGGCGAGGACTTCCGGCGAAGCGACGGCGAGGGAGGTCGAGCCTTGGCTCCGGGGCGAGCCAAGGTGGATGTGTGGGTGAAGAACGTGAAGAGGGTTCTCGCGGTCGTGATAGGAAGGTCGGATGGTCGGAATGATGATCGGAGTTGACGGAATCGATCAGAGAAGGCGGCGGAGCGAATTGGGTGTAATTGGAAATTAAAGGAAACTAAGGGAGATAGGGTCTACCTGATGAATTCAATCGACTGGGAATGAGCTCCCGAAGCTCTGGGTCGTCGCCTCGAGGGTTCGTCGAGTCCCGAGGCTCGGGGGCAGCTCGCGGCGGCGCACGGCGGCAGATGTCGCCGGATCCGTAGCAGCAAGCGTCCACTCCTCTCTTCGACACTACGCTCACTCAACTGTCACTCTGGGGAGCACAATGGAGATCTTGGGACGAAGGGGCAGCGCCAAAGATGGCGTGAAAAGCGCGACGAAGGTTCAGCTATATACACTAGGGGTCCGAGAAGAAGGAGTCATGGTTATCGAAGCTCGGATCCCTAGGCAAAACCACCGGGCGTGGATTGGGAATGGATCTAGTATGATTAGGACCCGGGGTTTGAGTATTTGGGTCTCGGATCATGCGAAGGAAATTTGGAGAAAAGCGGGTCGGGCGCACAGATCCGGTTTGATTGGTCCAGGGGGGAGAGTTGACCGGGGGTCAACAATCCCCCGTGGACCAATCACAGGTCGCCAAGCAATAAAGATTTGGAAATTCATTTTAAAATAATAAATGACTTATTTTCGAAAAACTTAAAACATGAAAATTCTTTCTTATTTTTAAATTAATTTTTAGTGATTTTTATTTATTTTTTTGAAATATAAGTTATGTACTTACAAAAATAGTATTATTTATAGGTATATACATGTATTTATTTTAGATTTTAATTTTAGTTGTTTATTTTTATACATTTATTCAAATTTTACATTTTATTTATTTATAAGGTAAAGTTTTGAATAAAGGGGTATTTTTATTTTATTTTTATTATTTATTTACAAGGGTTAAATAAATAGTTTTATATACATATATACATGGTATATATACAAGGTTGGAAATTGATTTTATTTTATTTCTTTTTATTTTATTTTTATTTTTATGACTTTGATTTTATTTATTTACATTATGGAATATGGAATATGTACATATTTTTATTAGATTTTAATTATGTTTTTACAAGGTGATAATAAATAGGTGAGTGGTTCTATGTACATGGTTTATATACAATGATGAAGTGGATTGTATTTTTATTTTTGTTTTTTCCATTTTAATTTTGATTTTATATTTACAAATATATACAAATAAATACACACCTATTTTTACTTTTATTAAGAGGAAAATAATTTTATTTAATTACAGGTATATGTACACAAACTTAAGCTTCCTTATCTCTCCCTACTTGATTCTTTTGCAGTCAGGCCCATGCTGAGCCCTCCCTTGGGATTAGGTCGCTCAATATTTATTCTAAATATCTCCCTCTTTTTATTTTATTTCTTTATTCTTTTATTTATGCACAAAAACATGCTAAATATGCATATTTACAATATGCATGCAATTTGATAATTATTGCTATTTACATGAATATACAATGTGTTTTGCATAGGTTTTGTAGCTAAAATAAAAGAATAAAGAGTGATGAATGGGTATTCATCACCCCCCTATACTTAACTTTGCTAGTCCCTTAGCAAACACTTATTTGAAAAAGAAGTGCAAAAGAGAAAGAAATAGAAAAAGAGGAGAAATCAAGGTTGATTATTAAACTTTCCTTCATAAAATTGAAATATGGAGCTCGGTAAGACCTTTTGATTATTAATTTGTCGGAACCTTATTTGGACTTAAGCTTAAGACTTAACAGCCTCTAAGTTCCATCAATCTATGGGCAAGACTCCTCAATAAACCAGATCAGAACAAGTCTTCATACACAAACTCTAATGACCATGAATCTTTCCTTGTACGGTGTAAGTGATATGTAGCTCCCCACTTCAAAAGTAACAAAGAAACAACCACCCTCAACCTGGTAACTCTAATGCCTCGGTCTAGCAACTCTTTCCTCGAGAAGCGGGGTATTCCCTTCTAAGTTCAAGTGCAAACAGCTCAAGAAGAGGGGGAAGAAGAGAATGGACCATGGCCAGTGTAGCCATGTATCCTTGGGAGCTCTAACCAGTGTAGCTGAGTCTCCCGTTGCAAGCTTCATGAGATGGAACATGTATACCATAAGCTTTTGCTTTATTTGACTATATACACTCCGGTGGGATTATTAAATTTTCAATCCGACCCACCACTTTTTTGGAGTTCTTTTCTTTTTGCACATTTTTTTGTGCATCTGTACAACATATTTACATGGTGCAGCATATATACAAGGAGTTTTTCCTCTTGAGCCAGTAGACTATCCCTCTATTGAAGCTTTATTGCAACCCACGGCTTCTGTCTTTAGACTTCATAACCACCAGACCAAGTTGAGACACACTTCCTTCACTAGAAGAAGAAGAGAGGTTCCGCCTAGAAGTACTACCCTCATATGCTACGCCAAGCCAAAGGAAACTGCCTCCTCACCACCTCATCCGTGGAGAGCTATGTGTAAGGTGTTGGTGCAAGTGAAGCCATTGTCTCTGAGAGTCATGCGTGTGTTGTTAAGTGCTCTACTTAGGCTCATCAAGATGACATATGCTCATAGCCTAGTGGACTCAAAGAACTGAGTCCCAATGGACCTGAAAAGTCTCAATCCTAAGCCCTCTAAGGTTCCTCTTATTATTAGGTGGATTAAGGTCTTAACCAAGCTCCATTTGTCAATTTAATTCCAGACTTAGTTTAAATGCTAACTATGATCCAAGAAAAATTATACAAGTATTTACAAAGCTGCAATTTACAAACTATTTACACATGTGCAAAATTTTTTAAAAAATATTTTGAACCATGGATGTATGCATGAATGCGAAGTTTTGCAAAACTTTTACAAAAATTTACACAAGGTGTTTGCAAACTTTTTGTTTTCAAAGAATTTTACAAAAATTTTGTACTATATACATAGTTTTGACATGAAAATATTTACAAGCTATTTACACGAAAAGATTTTACAATCATTTGTACAAAAATAATTTGATAGATACATAGGTATGTGCAAGATGAATTTTATATACAAGGAAAAAAATTTAAATTTTTATGGCTTTTTTTAGGTTTTTAGTCATTTTTATTTATTAACACACTTACACAAAGTACGAGTTATGGTTAAAGTATATATGAAATATATATACACCCCCCTATACTTAGCTCGAACGATGTCCTCAAAGTGATCAAGAGCGATGAAGAAGACATAACTCGTGCTTAGTATAGGGAAGTGAAAAGGAATGGCTATATACAAAGACGAATTGAAGAATAGAATGAAGAGAACTCGGTGTTTCCCCCTATACTTAGGATCAAGTAATCCTAAGTATAGCAAGTTGTACATAAAGGGAAATCTGAGTGAAGGATGTACAGGTTCTACCCCCCCCCCCCCCCCACCCACCCCCCCCACACACACACACTTAGGGTGAAATATCCCTAAGTATAGGTAGCAAAACAGGGGTAGAAAGAATCAAAAGAATACCCGAGAGTCCTACATCCCCCATATACTTAGGGTAAAGTACACCCTAAGTACAGCAAAATCATAAGATGAGAGAAGGGATGTGGGACTAAAGAATAGAGTGATATGGACAAGTGGATCTATACAAGTCGGAAGAACAGTGATAATAAGGCGTGAGATGCAATAGATGTGAGTCAAGAGACCACATCTCACTCAAAGTTAATAGGGGCAACATCAACGACCCGCAGCTCATGATCTAGATATGGCTTGAGCCGCTGGCCGTTCACTCGAAAGGTAGCATCAGAAGACAACTCAGATATATCAATACTCCCATTGTCATACACCTTTCTAACCAGATAAGGTCCCTTCCATTTGCTCTGCAGCTTCCCTCTCTCTTTATAATGTAGGCTGTTTGAAAAGGTGGTATCACGAAGCTCCTCCAAGGCTGCTAACTCTGCCCTCATCTGATCTCCTACACTATCTGGATCCAAAAGTATATCAGTGACTGCCCAAAGTGACCTATGTTTCATCTCAACAGGTAAATGACACGGCTTGCCATAAACGAAGCGAAAGGGAGATGTACCCAAAGGAGTCTTGAAAGACGTCTGATATGCCCACAAGACCGAGTCCAAAAGCTGTGACCAATCCTTTTGGTCGGGGCAGACGACTTTCTGCAATATAGTCTTGATCTTCCTGTTCGACACTTCAGCAAGACCATTCGTCTGAGGGTGGTATGGAGTGGCAACTCGATGGTCTATGCTGAACTCGCTAGCAAGGGCCTTTACCTTGTCGTTGACAAAATGAGATCCCCCGTCTGATATCAATACTCTAGGTACCCCGAACCGTGAAATGCTATTCTTCCTCAAAAATCTGCAAACAGTCCTAGCATCTGCGGTTCGGGCGGGGATGGCCTCAACCCAATGACTCACATAATCCACGGCCTACAGAATGTACTCAAATCCCTGACTCCTAGGGAATGGACCCATGAAATTGATGCCCCATGCGTCAAAAATCTCACAGAAGTGAATGGGCTGCATCGGCATCATATTACGCTGTCCACAAGTGCCCATCCTCTAACAGTTAGTACACCTCTTCACGAACTCATCAGAGTCCTTGAAGAGAGTAGGCCACCATAGGCTGGATTGGAGCACTTTCTGTGTCGTTCTCCTCCTTGAGTGATGTTCTCCTGCCTCATGCTTGTGGCAGTAAGTAAGGGCGCTATGGTGCTCCTCCTGAGGAATGCACCGACGCTAGATACTATCCCCTGCCTCATGGTAAAGGACGGGATCCTCCCAATGATAAAACTTGGCCTTCGCAAGGAAGGTCTCAAGTTTCTGCCTGGGCCAATCTTGTGGAACTTTCTTGGTGACAAGATAGTTCACAGTATCGGCATACCATGGGAGCGAGGCGATAGCAAGGATCTCCTCATCTGGGAAGGTCTCACAAATAGGGTCAATCTGCTCAGAATCCTCAAGATACTCCAATCGGGAGAGATGATCCGCCACCACATTCTTGACTCCAGGCTTATATTTAATCTCTATGTCAAACTCCTGGAGTAGAAGGATCCATCTGGTCAATCTCGCTTTGGCATCCTTATTTGACATGAGGTACCTGATGGCGGTATGATCAGTGTATATGGTCACTCTAGATCCAATGATGTAAGATCTCAACTTATCTAGGGCAAAAACTACGGCTAGCATCTCCTTCTCAGTGACTGTGTAGTTCCGCTGCGCGGCATCCAATGTATGGCTAGCGTAGTGAATACCAAATGGGACTCCATCCCTCCTCTGTCCCAGCACGGTCCCCACGGCAAAATCGGAGGCGTCTGTCATGATCTCGAATGGGAGAGACCAATCAGGTGGCTGGAGAACAGGAGCCTCTATGACACAGCTCTTGAGAGTCTCAAATGACGATAGGCACTTATCATCTACAAGGAAGTCGGTGTCTTTCGTCAACAGATCAGTCAACGGTCGGGAATCTTGCTAAAATCATGAATGAAAAGTCGGTAAAAACCGACGTGCCCTAGAAAAGACCGCAACTGCCGCAAGTTGGACGGTGGATCGAGTTTTCTAGTGACATCCACCTTGGCCAGATCAACCTCCATGCCCCTGTTGGAGATGATATGGCCAAGCACCGTCCCTTGAGTCACCATGAAGTGACTCTTCTCCCAAGACAACACTAGGTGAACCTCTATGCATCGTTGAAGGACTCGGTCTAGGCAGTCAAGACAAGAGTCGAACCCGTCGCCGTAGATCGAGAAATCATCCATGAAGACCTCCAAGCACTCCCCCACCATGTTCGAAAAGATATACAGCATGCATCTCTGAAATTTCGCAGGGGCATTGCATAGCCCGAATGGCATGCGTCTAAAGGCATAAGTCCCAAAGGGACAGGTGAAGGTAGTCTTGTCCTGGCCCTCAGGCGCAATGGCCACTTGATTGTAGCCGGAGTACCCATCCAAAAAGAAGTAATGGCTCTTCCCTGCCAGTCTCTCAATGATCTGATCAATAAAGGGCAGGGGGAAATTATCCTTCTTGGTGGCATGGTTGAGTCGTCTGTAATCTACGCAGACCCTCCAAGAAGTGGGTACCCGGGTAGCGATCTCCTCTCCGGACTCCGTGACAACAGTAGTGATGCCCGTCTTCTTGGGCACCACATGCATCGGACTGACCCACTTGGAGTCGGAGATGGGGTAGATAAAATTGGCACTCCACCACTTCGAGATCTCCTTCATGACAACCTCTCTCAGATTTGGGTTCAGCCGCCGCTGGAACTCACGCGACGGCTTTGCCTCATCCTCGAGATAGATGTGGTGAGAGCACAGAGACGGACTGATCCCCTGGAGATCTACTACGCTCCATCCTATCGCCTTGCGGTTCTTTTCAAGAACCCCCATCAGACGGGATTCTTGCTCTCCAGTCAAATCAGCGGAGATAATGACTGGGTACATCTCATGCTCACCCGCAAGGAACCTATACTTCAGCGACAGTTGTAGTGGCTTCAGCTCTGGACAAGTCGGTGATGGCAAGTCTGGCTTCTGAAGAATCCGAGGGTATGCGGCCAAATCTGCACTGGAGAAAGAGAACTCTCGCTCACAAACTGGATCTGGAGAAGGCTACTTTGCTGGACTGTCTCTGCTCTGCATGGCATCTACCTCCTCCCTAGCTACAGGCTCAGTGGAAGTCAGACATGGAATAAGATCATCAAACTCTGCCCATTTAACATCTGACTCCGAGGGATCTGTATCATACTCACAAAAATCGGTCTCGCGGTTAAGAACCGGCTCTTCTGACTGTGAAGTATCCTGGACCAGGAATGCGCTCTCCAAGCTCTCCTCTGCTGGCGTCTCTACATCAGCGAACTCTGAAGGTGAGAGGATGGCCTATGTGGTTGGATCTGCCCAAACTGCCTCGTCATCTGTGATCACAAAATCGCAGTCCTGGTAGATGTCTCGCCCTGACTCTGTCATCTTCTCTGTATCTGTGCTCGGCTTTGAGCAAGCTGAATCTCTGGCTCTGATATCCTCGACCGTCTCTATTTGTATACTCTCGCCCTCGACGTGAAAGTATACCTTCCCGCTATCATGGTCGGTCACTGCCTTGGCTGTGGCCAAGAACGGGCGACCTAGAATGATGGGGGTATCGGTCACAGACTCAGGGATCTCCATGTCCAACACAACGAAGTCCACGGGGAATTGCAGGCCCTGAATCGTGATGATGACATCCCTCAGCAATCCCTTCGGCCTCTTGACAGATCGGTCAGCAAACTGAAGGACTGTCCTACTCTGTCGTAGAGTGCCCAACTCGAAGCGGTCGAGAAGGGCTGCCGGAAGTAGGTTGATCGAAGAACCGCTGTCTAATAGAGTGCGGTCGAACCTCTGCTCATGGATATGGCATTTGACATACGGGGCTCCGGAATCTGGCCTCTTGGCCGGCAGACGGTTCTGGATCGCGAATCACGTGGCCCGGGTAAGCATATGGATCTCAGATTGGTGGTTCCTCCTCTTCCTCCTAACTGTGGTCCTATCTCTGAGTGATCTCTGGAGTAGAGGGATGTGCTCCAAGGCCTCCTGGAGAGTCAGCTGGATATGGAATCTGTTGATCATCTGCTGGCTGAACTCTACCTGTTGGTTCTTTTCCTGATTTTCTTTTTTCTGCCCCTTACACAAATGTAGTGCTCTAGGGAAGGGGACTATAGGGTCCTTCTCAGATGAAGGACTAGGAGAGGGTCTAGGCTGCTCAAGCACGGCAGAATCCACACATACATCATCATGCACCACAGGTGGATCCGAATAAAACAAACCCTTTCCTTTATTTCCAGAAGTGTCCTGAGGTACAAGTATATATGGAAAAACAACAGGACTAGTAGAAGTAGAAACGGTGGCATCAACACCACCCACTGCAGGTCGACTCGCGGCCTCAGTACCGCGCTCCTCCTCGCCTGGCGCTCCTGAAGTAGCGTGGGAACGTCGTTCAGACGAGGCACCGCCAGCTGGCATCCTACCGCTCCTAAATGTAACAAAATCAGTATCAAACAAATATGCAGACATATCACCAAATGTATCACTAGGAGTGGCATACTCTGTGAAATCTACCTGCTCAGATTTCCTCTTCAGATTGTTCGGGTTCGGCTCAATCTGGGCAGGGAAGGCGGCCTTCCCTCTCACGATTTCCCGCACCTCTTGGCAGAACTCATCCATCTCCCGTCTGAAGGTAGCCTGCTGGTCAGTCAAGAGGCGGGCTATGTCGTCTAAGGTGGGGTTCTCATAGGATGGCCCATGAGAACCTGACGGGTGGCCTCTCTGGTAGTGAGGCTGCTGCTGTGGCTGGTACTGCAGGTGAGAGGGGTACTGTTGATGTTGCTGTTGAGGTTGATCACGCCTCCAAGAATGTCCCTACTGATAGGGACGAGGACCAAACTGGGATGACTGTTGTTGCTGCTGGTAAACTGGGGGATGCTGCTGCTGGTGATCTCTCTGATGGCTGTACTGGCCACCCTGACCCGAAGGCTGCTGCTGGGAACTGGCACCTCCGGCTGACAACGGAATCCGGGATGGTCTCGTCGGATACCGGGCTGGGGTCGGTCGTACCAAATCCCATTGACATCCATCAACGGCTCGGGCTCGTAGGAGGGTGGCGGGAGTACTGCCAGAGGCTGATCCGGATGGTAGACCACCATCTGAGTGTCGGGGGATGGTGGTGACTGATATTAAGGTTGCGGCTGCTAGTACGGCTCCGCCTGTACAAGGTGGACCTGTCTAGGCTGGCTGGAGCTGGAGCACTAGGACGAGCTGCCACTTCCACTCGGATCACCTCGTGACTGAATATGGGGCTGAGAAGTCGTCTGTGCCTCCTGGAGACACATGATCTGTGTCTTCAAGTCACTCAGCGTCTGTGCCATCGGATCCATCTGTGATATGCTCCGGCACTGCTTCTTCTCTATAATCTCCATCCGGTCTAACTTCTCGCTGATAATTTCCATGTCAGCGGCAGTGGACTCGGCCTGTGCGGCTGCCGCTGACGAAGTGGAAGGACCGGCGTCGACCCGTGCTATCCTCTGGTACTGCACGGTCTGTGGCTTGGGGAATCCCTGAGTGTAGAGTCTGGTCTGGGACATCACTGTATAGTTCTCGACCATCTCCTCGTAGATGGCCCAGACCTGATCATGATCCTCGACGAAGTAGGACCTGCCACAAGAAGCGTTCACCAGGCCCTGCAGCTCTGGTGTCAACCCACAAAAGAAGCTCTGAACAAGGTTCGGCTTCGAGATGTCATGGTGCGGGTATCTGTCGGTAAGCTCTTTAAACCTCTCCCATGCCTCGTGAAACTGCTCGTTGGGGAGCATGGAGAAGTTACTGATCAGGACCCTCGCTGCATTTGTCCGCCCGAGTGGATAATACTTGTTCAAGTACTCGGTGTGGAGCTGCTCCCAGGTGTAACAAACCTCCCTAAATGCTTCATCCAGTTGGCTGCTCTGTCTGCTAGGGAGAAAGGAAAAGAGGTCATCTTGATGGTATCCTCGTCCACCTGACGGTCGTCGACGGTGCTGCAGATCATCTCAAACTCCTGGAGATGAAGATGGAGCTCCTCAATGGCGAGCCCATGGAACTGGGGTAGAAGCCGAAGAGTGTTCGGGGGGAACTTGAAGTCCCCCACGATAGCTGATAGTACGACCCAACGATGCGTCAAAGTCGATCCGAGGTTGTGCAACTCCCGCATCGGTCTCGGAGGCTCTGCTGCAACTGCTGCTGATGCGGCTGTTGCATCACCGGGTATCCTCGGTCCGTCTCTAGGTCCGCGCTCCTCGCGGTCCGCTCTCATCTGTTCCATCTCTCTCCTCGTCTCTATCATGAATGCACCATGATCCCTCAACTGCTGTTGTACTGTCTCGAGGGAGGCGATCAGGGTGTTGTTGATCGCACCTTGGTCCAGGATAAATGTCTGCTCTCCTCGGGGGCCTCTGGTGCGGTCATCGCTGCTGTCGGCCATGGTCTCTGCAAAGGTAAAAGACCCAAACTCAGGTACCGATAAATCATCACATCTGGCACTCGTGTCTCAAGAGTGGGTCAAGGGGGAACATGGCGGAGTCGAACTCGGGTTCGGAGAGCGGGCCTAGTCTCTCGCAAACCGACCTAGATGAATGGGCTGGAGTGCTGAAAAGCAGTGCAGTCAGAGGTTGCCTAAGGGACCTCCTGCCCATCATCGTGATCTGGCGAGTCGGGCGGATGGGATCTGGAAACAACTATGATGAGCAAACAAACCCCATATTCACCTACTCAACGTGAGCTGAAGACCGTAAGAGTTCTGTCAATTATCTTGTCAGTTTTTATTAGGTGATCAAGTCAAGATAGCAGAGCGGTTACGTGACCTGTTGGGAATCCAATCCGCCGAAAAGATTGTCCCGTATAAAAGTCTGGTAGTCTAATCGAGGCTCGGATATGGCTCTAGCCTAGTGTGCGGGTCACTCTCTCGCGCATGCAAACCAGACAATGAGGAGGTTGCTCTCCCCAAGACAAATTTTTAAGTAGAGTGTCTTTTAGGGTAAAGTTGGATTAGCAGTCCCAATTTTATGGTTTTGATTTTTAGGTGTTTTTTCAATAACAGACAATGCCTAACAGACAATGCCTAACAAATTTTTCGATTCTCCTGGTTATTTTAAGTCCAAAATAGGGGGAGAAGACGAAAAAGTCGATGCGCGAGAATCAATGATGCATGAAGAGTAAGAGATGCGTACCTGACTCCAACAGTCTACATGCAGGGTGATCCGCGCATAAAATAAATGACAGAATATAAACTACCTATATGATGCACGCGGAAAACCGTCCCTAACAGAGCAATTTCTACACGAAAGAACGGTAGCCGGGTACTCGAGCCTAGGTCCGGAGTCCTATCTTGGGAGCGACTCGGTGTCCGCCACAACGGATCATGCACGCACTGTATGTGACTCCTCAAGGAACGTGGACCAGAGCTCTAATAAGCCGGCTTTTTCTTATTAATTAATTAATTAGGTCCAATTATTCGAACTATAGGTACATGAAAGTATTAAGGTGTTTGGATCCTAATTAATTACGTCACAATCAAGCAAAATCATAAGTTAAGGCTGAAAACCACGTAAATCAGACAAGTAGTAAATAATCGGTCGAAAAGCTACGAAAAATCGCGAAAAACCGGTGAGGTCCCCCGAGCACACCGGTGCTCGGCGAAACAGACCCCGCAAAGTTAGAAGTCTCCAAAAAGTCCGGGAACATGTATTATTACAATAAAATGTGCTGGAAAGAAATCTAAACTACACTAAGCTATTCCGCGGCTCCCGCTCTCCTACTCGGTCCCTTGCGCTCTCCTGCGGCTTCGTAGAGAAGAAAGCCACCTCCGACTCTCGCGGTTGCGTCGGCTTCCGAAGAAGCCGCCTCAATCCTCAGGCCCTCGCAAGTAAACAAACAGAGTATCGAATCAGATTATTATAAACAGTCAAGTAAAATATATCTACAAGATATCTAAAAAACCCGCGAAAAAGAAAACCGCGGAAAAATCAAAATCGACTACTAAGCCGTGCTCCCCGGCAACGGCGCCATTTTGATGAGCCGAAAAATCATTCAAGCAATCCAGGTAAAAATAATCACTCTCGAGTCGTTGCGACCCGGATCTCGGAGATCAATCGGCTCGATCAAGAAAAATATGAAGATCAGACCACCAATCAGAAGGATAAAAATAATCAAATCAAAAATAGTGGCCCTGGCTATGAGATTAGCCTGGTGTAGCATCCAAGGTCGGACTCAGGGAGCACGAGTCGGCCTTGTGGCCTACGAAGTAGTCAAAAATGAAACGAAGCAAAAACAAGTATTTTTGGTGGTTTTTAATTATTTTTATATTTTTTGGATTTTTAATAATGCAGGAAAATGAGAAAAAGGTAAATACAAGCACAATCAACAAATTATTTAAACACTCTAAAAAGCTCCAAAAATTCAAACAAAAATATTTTTATGTTTATAGGTTTTTTACTGTTTTTGGTGAATTTTTGAAATTTTTATTATTTTATGGAATTTTCTAAAAATCAGAGGAGGCAAAAACACAAGCAAACTATCCAGTCAAGCTTGAAAGATCAATTTAAAATATCAAATTGATCTATAAAAGCCTGAAGGTAATTTTTATGACAAATATAAACAAGAAAATTCAGAAAAAGAGTTTGTATTTTTTTGATTTTTCTATAAATTTTTGGAATTTTTATAACATTTTAATGGTTTTTCAATTTTTAAGGTTTTTATAAATCCAAAATATCCAAAAATGCACAGAAAATCAAATACACTAGAATTTAAAAATCCTAATTTTTTTTAGAATTTTTGAAAGGCTTTTATATTTTTATAATTTCGAATCTGGACAGACACAAAAACAACGATTTTTGAATTTTTAAAAATAACAAGAAGCCTAAAAAATATACCCAAAAATTAGGGAATTTTTTACACAGTGGCTGGAGCCATGTATCCAAATTTCACACAATTTGGGTTAGATTTGTTATTTTATTTAAATCAAACAAAGGCTCCCAGTTCACAGGGACCTAAATGTAATAAAAACAAGTTGCAAGGGCTAAACAGCAACACGGCAAGAAAACCCAGGGCCCAAAACGCAAAAAGCCCACAATACACGTACGATGCACATGCTTCAGACACGGAAGGACCTACTTGTAATTCCTATTTTATAGCATTCAAATAATAACATACAAGAAGCTACAGGGTAGAATATGCAATTTATCCACAACATCACATGTCGATGCACGTGGACCACGTATAGAAGGACTATAATGCAAATCGAAAGAATATAAAGGTCCAGAGTGCAAATAACCCAAAATAAAAACAATTGTATAAAATATTTACAAGACCTAATCGAAATAGCAAAACAGACAAGGGCCTACAGGAAATTTACCCTTTATTAACACGGACGGCTGAGGGGGTGCCACGTGGAAGATCGGACGACTGCTAGGCAAGGGCACCAGATCGCTGGATCGAACGGTGAAGAGGAGGCCACGTGGAGATCAGACGGTGATGGATGTAGGGCTCCTCTTCGTCTGATCGTGCGGTCCGGATCAACCCTCGGCCAGATCTGACGGTGGAAGGATGCCCCTCAAATAGATGGTCTGGATCACACCTGGAGCGTCGGGGACGATCGGACGGCTGCTGAAGGTCCTGGATGAACTCGACTCCGGCGAACTTCGTCGGAGCACCACGGGTGCGCTGGACCGCTTCGGGGGCTGCAAAGATGTGGAACAGAATCGCCAAGGCCTCCCGCAGCTGGTGGACTCCTCCGATGAGACCGGGAAGCTCCGAGGAGCTCCAGCGACGAAGGCGGAGCTGAGCCTCTGTGCACAAACCTTGGACCTCCAGGTGAGGTCCCTTTGACCTGTAAAATGGCACAAGAGGACTCCTGGGTCGAGGGCAAACTGCCTCGACCCGGTTAGGGGTGGTGTGGGTGGTTGGATGGGTCGCGGCGAGGACCTCCGGCGAAGCGACGGTGAGGGAGGTCGAGCCTTGGCTCCGGGGCGAGCCAAGGTGGATGTGTGGGTGAAGAACGTGAAGAGGGGTCTCGCGGTCGTGATAGGAAGGTCGGATGGTCGGAACGATGATCGGAGTGGACGGAATCGATCGGAGAAGGCGGCGGAGCGAATTGGGCGTAATCGGAAATTAAAGGAAACTAAGGGGGATAGGGTCTACCTGATGAATGCAATTGACTGGGAATGAGGTCCCGGAGCTCTGGGCCGTCGCCTCGAGGGTTCGTCGGGTCCCGAGGCTCGGGCGCAGCTCGCGGCGGCGCACGGCGGCAGATGTCATCGGATCAGTGGAAGCAAGTGTCCTCTCCTCTCTTCGACTCTACGCTCACTCAGTTGTCACTCGGGGGAGCACAATGGAGATCCTGGGACGAAGGGGCAGCACCAAAGATGGCGTGAAAAGCGCGGCGAAGGTTCAGCTATATACCACTTGGGGTCCGAGAAGAAGGAGTCGGACATGGTTATCGGAGCTCGGATCCCTAGGCAAAACCATTGGGCGTGGATTAGGAATGGATCTAGTATGATTAGGACCTGGGGTTTGAGTATTTGGGGCTCGGATAATGCGAAGGAAGTTTGGAGAAAAGCAGGTCGGGTGCACAGATCCGGTTTGACTGGTCCAGGGGGAGAGTTGACAGGGGGTCAACAATCCCCCGTGGACCAATCATAGGCCGCCAAGCAATAAAGATTTGGAAATTCATTTTAAAATAATAAATGACTTATTTTCGAAAAACTTAAAACATGAAAAATGTTTCTTTATTTTTAAATTATTTTTAGTGATTTTTATTTATTTTTTGAAATATAAGTTATGTATTTACAAAATAGTATTATTATATATAGGTATATACATGTATTTATTTTAGATTTTAATTTTTAATTGTTTATTTTTATACATTTATTCCAATTTTACATTTTATTTATTTATAAGATAAAGTTTGGAATAAAGGGGTGTTTTTATTTTATTTTTATTATTTATTTACAAGGGTTAAATAAATAGTTTTATATACATATATACATGGTATATATACAAGGTTGGAAATTGATTTTATTTTTTTCTTTTTATTTTATTTTTATTTTTATGATTTTGATTTTATTTATTTACATTATGGAATATGGAATATGTACATATTTTTATTACATTTTAATTATTTATTTACAAGGTGATAATAAATAGGTGAGTGGTTCTTTGTACATGGTTTATATACAATGATGAAGTGAATTGTATTTTTATTTTTGTTTTTTTCCATTTTTATTTTGATTTTATATTTACAAATATATACAAATAAATACATACCTATTTTTACTTTTATTAAGAGGAAAATAATTTTATTTAATTACAGGTATATGTACACAAACTTAAGCTTCTTTATCTCTCCCTACTTGATTCTTTTGCGGTCAGGCCCATGCTGAGCCCTCCCTTGGGATTAGGTCGCTCAATATTTATTCTAAATATCTCTCTCTTTTTCTTTTATTTCTTTATTCTTTTATTTATGTACAAAAACATGCTAAATATGCATATTTACAAGATGCATGCAATTTGATAATTATTGCTATTTACATGAATATATAATGTGTTTTGCATAGGTTTTGTAGCTAAAATAAAAGAATAAAGAGTGATGAATGGGTATTCATCAATGGGTAAAATGAAGATGCCCCTGGGAGAACTAACTTGTTCCTCTGCTATATTTTCCCCATATTTTTTTTATTTTTTTGAAAAATGCTTCAGTGAATTTCCATTATTGTATCCCTATATTATATCATTCAATTTTTGTGTGAAACATAGAGTCCTACAGCCTCCATCCAAACGGGATCGGTTTCAACAATTCTACGACCGTTAGAAAATGATTGTCTAGATGGAGGCCATAAGTATGTTTCTCATGAAAATTGAATGACATATTATATGGAGTAATGAATTTCCATGGATTAATTTTTCAAAAAAAATATGAGGAAAATGGGACGGGGGAGCCAAGTTAGCTTCCCCTAGGGGGCAACCCCATTTTCCCTCCCTCCCTCTCTCTCTCTCTCTCTCTCTCTCTCTCTATATATATATATATATATATATATATATATCGAGAGAGAGAGAGAGGGAGGAAAGGGAGCCTACTTTGTGAATTAGGTAACCTTACCTACTTCACATCTATTTTTAATAATTTTTTATTTCGTTGAAAAATACCATCGTAGATTTTCATAAATATATCCCTTAAATATGTCATTCAAATTTCGTCAGAAACAGATACTCCTACGACCTCCATCCAGACAATCATTTTTTAACGGTCATATATTTGCTGTATTTTGCATGTTCTGGATGGAGGCCGTAGGAGTCTTTGTTTCTGACGAAATTTGAATGACATATTATAGGGATATAGTTATAAAAACCACGGTGGTATTTTTCAAAATAAAAAAAATTACGAAAAATGGATCTGATGTAGGTAAGGTTACCTACTTCACAAAGTAGGATCCCTTTCCTCATTATATATATATATAGGGGTTGATGGGGTTGTCCCCTGGGGGCAGCCAACATGGCTGCCCCGCCCTATTTTGGGGCAATTTTTTATTTTTTTTGAAAAATATCGTCATGTATATTCATCCATATATCCCTCCTATATGCCATTCGAATTTCGTCAGAAACAGAGACTCCTACGGCCTCCATCCAGACAGAGTCGATTTAAAAAATCATGCGACTGTTAAAAAAATGACGTTTGGATGGAGGCCGTAGGAGTATGTGTTTCTGACGAAATGCGAATGACATATAGGAGGGATATAGGGATGAATATACATGGTGATATTTTTCCAAAAAAATAAGTTTTTTTTGCGAAAAACGATGTGGGGGCAGCCATGTTGGCTACCCCTAGGGGGCAGCCCCATTTTTCACACACACACACACACACACACACACACACACACACACACACACACACACACACACACACACACACACACACACACACACACACACACACACACACACACACACACACACACACACACACACACACACACACACACACACACACACAGATATATATATATTCAAACGCGACATTATCTTTACTGTATAGTTTGACTAATGTCAAATTAGCCATTGTGGCATATATTTTATATTTTGTTATGTCATGGATTTACTATTAACTATTAACATCACATGCACGTCAAGATAGAATTATGCAAATAATATTATATTTGATGAAAATGTTAGTTACATGTAGATAATATTTTTTTGCAAAACATCCTAATCATTCATTTTTTATAATGTGAGGTTTATGTGTTAAAAACTTATTACAAACTTTTACCAAGTTAACAATGACTTTTACGAAGCTTTTACACACATACACATTTAGCGCACATGTACGTACGTAGACACACAATACACGTATGTTTGGAGGTCCTTTAAATGAGATGGGATCTTTTCCGAGCTTTGTAAAAGCCACTACTTAGTATAACAAGTAAAAAGTTTGTGAATTATAAAGTGCACAATGTAAAATAAATGTACATAGAATGTTTTGTAGAAAAGATCGCATATAAAATTTTTCAACCAATATAGTAAATCTTTATAATTTTATGACCCCTGAGGTTTATTAACTCCACGAGTGAATGAGTGGACCATAGATTTTAAGTAACATCACATGTTACTCCCATCATGTGTAGGGTTGGTTATCGAGCCCGCCAAGCCAGTCCCTGGCTTGGGCTCGGGTTCGAGTTCGGGCTTGTTCGAGTCCAGCAGAGCTGGCTCGAGCTCGGGCTCGATGAGCTCGAGCCCTTATCGAGCTGGCTTGTGCTCGATAAGGCTCAAGTCGAATGCCTTATCGAGTCTGAGCTCCTTATCGAGCTTGGTCTGGGCTTGAGCCCAAGTCGAGCTCGTTAAGGAAAATGGGTATTTTTTGGTGGAAAAGTGTTTTGTGCAGATTCGAACTCAGGCCTGCTATATCAAAGACTACGTTCCTTACCAATAGGCTAGTATCCAAGTTGTGTATAAAATCTTAATTATAATATATATTGTAACATTATATTTGCTTATAAAAAACTACTAATTTTCTAATGCGTGGATGAGGGGTAAATGTGTGGGTGGGAATGGGATTTGAGAATTGGGTCATGACTCGTGACTCATGGGAGGGTCAAAGTTAGTGGAGGGAAAATTACAAAGGGCTAATTTTATTTTATTTGTATTATATAGAAATATATGTGTATATATTCCTTATTGAGCCCCTTATTGAGTTATCGGGCCGAGCGAGGCTTGGCTCGAGCTCGGCTCATTAAGCTGTCGAGCCCAAAATTTTGGCTCGGGCTCGGCTCAATAGCCTAATGAGTCGGGCTCACGAGCCCTTATAAAGCCATGCCTTAGCCTGGCTCATCGAGCCGTGACTCAATAGCCAACCCTAATCATGTGCTTTGTTCTTCTGAGTACTACTTCTAATTGTCTGGCTGAGACTATGTTCTATTACGGTGTTTGTTAAGGAAGACTGCATATGGAATGTATCATCTTTAGATGTGGATCATTGTATCATGGGAGAGCCTTGTTGGATCTGTTGCATTGGTACAATCACTACAAGGAAAATAAGTTGTGGCTACAGAACTATGACCACGAATATGGGGTTTGTAGCCACAGAATTGGGCTTAGGCCACGACATGTCATGGCCAGTAGCCGTAGCTACAAGTCTCATCGCGAGAGTTCTCTAGCCACGAATATGTCGTTGTCACTACAAGTGGCCACAGAACTTATCGTGGCGACAACTCTTATATGAAGACTTTGGCCACGGATTGTGGCTACGAGAAACTAGTGGCCATGGAATTATCGTGGTCACGAGTTTTCGTAGTGTAAAGCCTTGAACTTGGTATATCTCGGATCCTATATAATAAGATCCGGCTCGTAAAGAGAAAACCAACGAAATTTGTTTCGTGTGAATCGGACTTTGTTTCGAATTGTTATGATTTTCCGAAGAAAGAGAAGTCATTAATCCATAATGATTGTCATTAATACTAATTAAACATGATTAAAGAAATTAATGACGATTGAAAGCTGCTAATGATCATTAGTAACCACTAATCAATAGTTAACAAAAGATAAGCATAAGCCGCGAAAGTTAAATCGTGATTAGTGAAAGTTAATCACAATTAGTGTTAATTAAGCGTCACTAGCGAATCTAGAATCCTCTAGAATGTTCTAACTTAGGCTCCAAGTTTGGGATAAGTTTTGGCTAAAACCATGGGCCAAAACCATGGGCCGCTAAACCATAGTTAAGGTCTAAACCATGGTTTTCTAACCATGGTTAGTGGTTTTCTGGGGCCTATAAATAGACCCCCCCTACCCATTCATTCTCTACAAATTCCACTACCACCACCACCCTAAGGGCTAGGGTCGAGAGGTTGGGAGGAGTGGGAGGCGAGGGAGGAGTGCTAGCGAAGCGCTGCCGGGAAAACGAGGAGGAGAAAGGTATGATCCTCTCTTAGTTGCTTCGTAAGCTAGGCTTTTAATTCATACTCTTGTTCTTCGAAGTTTTGTTTTTTATTCATATTTCTTTCCGATTCGTTTTCCTGTTGTGGTTCGAGGAGAAATCTGTGTAACACCCTACTTAGGTGTGGGCGGCTATGCATGTCGGTGACCCTGTGATTCGTCACACGTTCACTCATCTAAGACGCGTGGTGTCTACCGATTCTCCATCGTTTATGTTTCTATTCTTCGTATTATACTTTTATAGTTATTTTGATGGAGAAATCTGTGTAATACCCTACTTAGGTGCGGGCGGCTATGCACGTCAGTAACCCTGTGATTCGTCACACGTTCACTCACCTAAGATGTGTGGTGTCTACCGGTTCTTCATCTCTTGTTGTTGAGTATATTTTTTTCAGTTTCGTTGTTATTTTTCTCTCGATTGATTTTATAAAGGAAACTCTTTTCATTTTTATTTTGAAATATTTCCTGATATAAGGGAAAACTCTGCTGAAATTTTCAGAGAAATATGTCGCGATATAAGGGGAAACTCTGCCTAAATTTTCCGAGAAATATGTCCCGATATAAGGGGAAACTCTGCCGAAATTTTAAGAGAAAATATGTTCTTGACGTTCTTCGTATTCTTCGCGTTCCTTGCGTTGTTCGTTCGTTCTTCGCGTTCTTAACATGTTCTTAGCGTTTTGATACGAAAAATGAAATTCGATCTTTTTAGGAGCCTTAAAATAGCCTTTCTAAAAACAAAACTCGATAAAGCCTTGCATACACGAGAGAGAGCTCGATTAGGTAACGAAATCCTTCCTTTTGCTGTTGGGTTTTCATACGAAATTATTGAAATTCTTGATTTTGTGTTCTTTGCTATGAAGAACCCTAATTTTGGTTATTTTTGAAAAAGTCTGAAGAATTGCTTTGTGATTCCCACTAAAATAAGATTTACGCATCAAATTGATGCGTTGGCTCTGAAAGTTAGGGTTTGGGAGTTAAAATAGGCATAAATAGGAGTATACATATGGTTATGAATAATATATATGTGAGTCGATACTAAGTATTGTGGTTTATGCAAATCAAAGACTTAACGAAAGAATTACATCATGTGAATTGGTGTGATTTGAGATGGATCCTGAAAAGGATCATGTGTCACGTTAAGGATGACTGGAAGTAGAACTACAGGTCGGGCATGCAACCTGTAGGTTTGTCGGAAGGAATCCGTATTGGTGTTTCCCTACCTAGGTGGTACACGGTTGCCCTGTTATGATAAGTGCGCACGAAATGAAGATTTTGCAACGCGTGGTACCGGGAGCCAATATATTCGGGTTGGAACGACGGAAGATGTGGTCGTGCCATGTGGAGGCACGGGTGGTTCAATAGCGGCTGGGTCACGATAACATGTATTTAAAGCCGCTAGGTTATATGATCAAATGTTAGTCTGAGGTTTTAAGCAACCGAGTCCTCGAGGACGGTGTGCTCTTTTGTTTTTTCCAGGCTAAGGGTTGAGACCCTGTTTAATAAATGAAAAGGAAATTGTTAGGATAGTATTGGAGGATTGGTTGAGGCGACGTGCGACAGCATAAGCTTACCAAGATCAGCACAATCTCCAATCCTGAAGCATCCACAGCTTCGGAGTCCAAGAATGGTGGGGTTCCCCTGGACTAATCCCTGATGTGGAATAGAAAGGAATAGGACTTAAATTAATGAAAAGAAATGAAATTTTTGTGATATCAATGAATTTTGAAAAATTACACAATTTGTTTGCTTTTCTCTTCTTCGTTACTTAGCATTCGCTAATTTTTATCCTATGATTTATGGAAAAACCAACAGGTATCGGTGAGCCATCGCAAAGACTCTAAAAAAGTCATCCAGCTTACATACTAGACATACAGCCAGCCACAGTAGCTTTACTTTCTTTAAGGTAATTAGTAATCTTTTGTATATTTCCCTTTTAAGCTGATGTACATGTAAATGATTATAGTGGTACAGTGTATCATCTGAACTTTATTTTGTGAATGGAAAGTGTTCAAATACTTTCTTCTGAGTATTTTTATTTGCAGTCTATTTCTGAATGTTAGTTGTGATTGCTAAATAAATTATTGCTGAGTAACCAGATCCGGATATGGGAGGTTCCGACGGCCCGGGAAACGGGTTCGTTACAGATTGGTATCAGAGCCAGGTTACTCCAGTAATTTATTTAGTAATTAATAACTATGAGCGGTATTCAGAAACTAAGGTTGTATTAATATCCTTTTATCTTAATAAATGACTGCAGTACCATTCACAAGTCATTGTCCCTTATGTACATCATGTTATGACATATAGGATCTGACCTTTGACCTTGACTCATCCCAGGATCATGGCAGATCAAGACATGTCTAGACAATTAGCGGCTATGATGGTAATGCTCCAAGACATGGGGCAAAGGCAACAAGCATTGGAGGAGAGGCTTAATGCACAGGCTGAGAGACCCGAGGCATCTAAGCCTACGGATGCTAGGATTGAAGGTTCTGTCCATCTTTCTATGGAAGAATCTAGTTACCATCCTTCAACTGAGTCTGCTCCTACCCCGGTTGAAGGAACAATGAAGAAGGCCCTTCTTAGACACCAAACATTACTAGATAATTACCGAAAAGGAAAAATTCCTCGATTCAAAGGTGTAGAGACACCTGCCGAGGCTGAATTATGGCTTGATGACGTCAGTAGGATGCTGAGAATAATACACGCACCAGTAGATACTTGGGTGCACTTTGCCGATTACTCCTTAGCAGACTATGCAATACGATGGTGGAGAGCCATTTCCAAGAAATTAGCAGATCCTATTCCATGGGATATCTTTGAAGAGAGGTTCCGAGCTCATTTCTGTCCCTCTCATTCGGAAGAGTTAAAGAGGAGAGAGTTGGCTTCTCTGAATCAAGGTTCTAAGACCGTAAGAGATTATCATATCCACTTTACTGAGCTATTACGGTACTCACCAGCTCTAGAAGCTTCACCACAAGAGTGTCTTACCAAATTTGTTAGCGGTCTTCAGGGAGATCTACGAGAAAAGCTTGCTGATTTTAGAGTCACAACTGTAGATGAAGCAGGACATCGCCTCTCGTATTGAGATGGAGAGGGATGAAAACCGCCAAAGAAGAAGTTTCCACTTTAATGGTGGACCATCTAAAAGCAAGTCACATTATAACTGTATAGATCGTTGCTATCATCCAGTCGGGTCTAATATATGCTCGCCACAGAATTTGGGCCAAGAATTATCTGGAAGAAGGGATTTCTCTAGATCTCCACTATATCCTCGCAACTCAGCAGCAGGAGTTAGCACCTCTGTGCCGGAATCTTCAGCTCAAACGGGAGCACGTGTGTGTTTTTACTATCATCAAGAAGGCCACATCAAGAATGATTGTCCGAATTTGAGAGGTTCAGGGTTTAAATCAACCCCAATTAACAGTATAACATCCACCTCGAGCAATGGAGCAACACACAGAGGAAGACATGGTAGAGGTCGAGGCTCACAAGGAGCGTCTCCTACACAACAACCACCACAAAGTGTTGCGGGTTCTACCTTGCCTATTCCTAATGGCCAGCTAAATACAATTACTGAGGAACAAGTCTACAATTCAGGCACAGTCGTACGAGGTACTATTACTATTCATGGCTTTTCAGTACATGCCTTATTTGATTCTGGTGCTTCACATTCATTTATTACTCGACGGTTAGTACCCACGTTGGGTAAGATATCAATAGAAGTACAACAGTCCTGTCTGATAAAGGGACCAGGAGGACAAGTATTTATAATCCAAGAAATCCTGGATAATTGTATAATACTGATAACAGGACATCAGTTACCTGTTTCACTACTACTAATCGAAATGGAGGACTCTGATCTTATACTAGGAATGGATTGGTTAGAAAGGCATCATGCATGTCTTGACTGTTTCCAGAAGACAGTAACATTTCACCTTCCTAACTCGATAAAGTTCCAGTTCATTGGAAAGACATCCAATGATAATATCAAATATATCTCTACATTGAAGGCACAACAGTTGTTAGAGCAAGGATGCCAAGGTAATTTAGCTTATGTATCCACTATATCATGGTCAGAAAGAATGATAGAAGATGTGCCTATAGTGTGCGAGTTTACTGATATATTTCCAGAGGAACTACCTGGATTACCACCTGAGCGAGAGATTGAATTTGAAATATCTCTCATACCTGATACTCAGCCTATCTCTATCCCTCCGTATAGGATGGCACCAGCTGAGTTACGAGAATTAAAGGTACAATTGCAAGAACTGTTAGATAAAGGATTCATTTATCCTAGTACTTCACCATGGGGTGCACCTGTCTTATTTGTTAGGAAAAAGGATGGGTCGATGCGGTTGTGCATTGACTATAGACAACTAAACAAGAGGACAATAAAGAACAAGTATCCTCTGCCAAGAATAGATGATCTCTTTGATCAGTTACAAGGTTCAATTGTGTATTCCAAGATTGATTTAAGATCTGAATACCATCAGTTGAAAATTAAAGATACAGATATTCCCAAGACAGCTTTTCGAACTAGATACGGACATTATGAATTCTTAGTTATGCCTTTTGGACTAACAAATGCCCCAGCAGCCTTCATGGATCTCATGAATAGAGTATTCAAGGAGTTCTTAGATCACTTTGTAGTAGTCTTTATTGATGATGTGCTTATTTACTCCAAGGATAAGTATCTGCATAAACACCATCTCAGGCGGACACTTGAAACTCTAAGGAAGAACAAACTGTATGCTAAATATAGCAAATGTGACTTCTGGGTATCTGAAGTATCTTTCTTAGGCCATGCTATTTCTGGGGAAGGTATATCAGTTGATCCTACAAAGGTTAGTGCAGTGATGAGTTGGGAACGCCCGAAGTCTGTCACAGAAATACGATCTTTTCTGGGTTTAGCTGGATATTATAGAAGATTCATGAAGGACTTTTCACGAATAGCATTGCCAATGACTAGAATAACTCAAAAGGAGGTCCCATTCTTATGGTCTGATACATGTGAAGCTAGTTTTCAGACACTGAAAGAATGCCTAACATCTGCACCCATCCTTACTCTACCCTCCGGGAGTGAAGGGTTTACAGTGTACACTGACGCATCTAAAGAAGGACTTGGGGCGGTTCTTATGCAACATGGTAAGGTAGTTGCGTATGCATCACGACATCTCAGGACACATGAGAAGAATTACCCAACACATGATCTTGAATTAGCTGCCGTAGTTTTCGCTTTAAAGATATGGAGACACTATCTGTATGATATTACTTTTGAAATCTTCACCGATCATAAAAGCTTGAAATATCTGTTTGATCAAAAGGAGTTCAATATGAGACAGAGACGGTGGCTAGAGTTGTTGAAAGATTATGATTGCACTATCTCGTACCACCCTGGTAAGGGGAACGTCGTAGCAGATGCACTTAGCAGAAGAACTTATTCACCCGGGTTAGTGAGTGCTATCCACTTCTGGGGTTTACTATCAACGTTAAGTGAATGGAAACCATTTGATAGTAGTGCTGATACTATAACTATTCCTCATCGATACAAACCAGAAATATGGGATAAAATAAAGAAGGGACTGGAGGATGATCCAGTCCTTAAAGACTTGAAACAACAACTTGAGAAGAATGAGATAGAGGGATTCCAGATACAAGATGGTTTACTGTATAATCATCACAGAGTTTGTGTACCAAACACACCTGAACTAAGGAAAGACATCTTACGAGAAGCTCATTGTTCTAGATTATCTATTCATCCAGGAATTACGAAGATGTATAAGGATCTTCATTCATACTTTTGGTGGTCGGGAATGAAGAAAGATGTTACTGATTTTGTGAATTCATGTTTCACTTGCCAGCAGGTAAAGGCTTCACACCAAAAGCCACCGGGATTATTGCAACCCCTCCCTATACCTGAATGGAAATGGGAAAGCATTTCCATGGATTTCGTTACTGGCTTACCTCAGACGACTGGTAGTAAAGATAGTATCTGGTTATAATAGATCGTCTGACAAAGGTAGCACACTTCATTCCGATAAGCTTATCTTTCACTCCAGACCAGCTGGCTGAGTTATATATTACACATGTGATTCGCCTCCATGGTATCCCGAAGGAAGTAGTTTCTGATCGAGATTCACGATTCACCTCACACTATTGGGAGAACTTCATGAAAGCCCTAGGTACACAACTATGCTTGAGTACAGCATATCATCCACAAACAGATGGTCAGTCAGAATGTACGATTCAAACACTAGAGGATATGCTACGAGCATGTGCCTTACAATGGAAGGGATCGTGGATTAAACATTTGCCTCTTGTGGAATTCACCTACAATAATAGTTACCATACAAGTATTGGCATGGCACCATTTGAAGCATTATATGGACGAAGGTGTACTACTCCTTTGTGTTGGCAAGAGGTCGGAATAAAGAACCTTTATGATTCAGATAAACTTCAGGAGACACGGGAAGCTGTAGAACTTGCTAGAAAAAAACTATTAACTGCCCAGAGTCGCCAGAAAAGTTACAATGATACCAGGTGAAGAGACCTTGAATTTGATGTAGGTGACTTTGTATTTCTCAAAGTATCACCTATGAAGGGTGTTCAGAGGTTTGGCTTGCGTGGGAAGTTAGCACCCAGGTTCATGGGTCCCTTTGAAGTTATTCAACGGATTGGAAAAGTTGCCTATAGACTTGCACTTCCTCCACATCTTTCAGTAATACATGATGTATTTCATGTATCAAATCTGAGAAAGTACATTAGGGATCCAGAGCATAAGATAAGTTATGATGATTTACATGTTGAGCCAGACTTGACATACCAAGAGATACCTGTGCAAATACTTAAAAGGGATATCAAGAAGTTGAAAAACAAAGAGGTGCCTCTAATTAAAGTATTATGGCGAAACCAAGAGTTTGAAGAAGTCACATGGGAACCTGAGGCAGAAATGAGAGAGAAATACCCGTACTTATTTGAATGATAACATTATGTATTATGTATATGTTCATTTTAAATGACATGACGTTCATTCTCTTTAAGGTTGTTATGGTTTCAATCCTCTTTAAGGATGTTATGCCTGCATTTTTTTAGTCTCGAGGACGAGACTTCCTTTAAGGTTGTTATAATTGTAAAGCCTTGAACTTGGTATATCTCGGATCCTATATAATAAGATCCGGCTCGTCAAGAGAAAACCAACGAAATTTGTTTCGTGTGAATCGGACTTCGTTTCGAATTGTTATGATTTTCCGAAGAAAGAGAAGTCATTAATCCATAATGACTGTCATTAATACTAATTAAACATGATTAAAGAAATTAATGACGATTGAAAGCCGCTAATGATTATTAGTAAACACTAATCAAAAGTTAACAAAAGATAAGCGCAAGCCGCGAAAGTTAAATCGCGATTAGTGAAAGTTAATCACGATTAGTGTTAATTAAGAGTCATTAGCGAATCTAGAATCCTCTAGAATGTTCTAACTTAGGCTCTAAGTTTGGGATAAGTTTTGCCTAAAATCATGGGCCAAAACCATGGGCCGCTAAACCATGGTTAAGGTCTAAACCATAGTTTTCTAACCATGGTTAGTGGTTTTCTAGGGCCTATAAATAGACCCCCCTACCCATTCATTCTCTACAACTTCCACTACCACCACCACCCTAAGGGCTAGGGTCGAGAGGTTGGGAGGAGGAGTGGGAGGCGAGGGAGGAGCGCTAGCGAAGCGCTGCCGGGAAAACGAGGAGGAGAAAGGTATGGTCCTCTCTTAGTTGCTTCGTAAGCTAGGCTTTCAATTCATACTCTTGTTCTTCGAAGTTTTATTTTTTATTCATATTTCTTTCCGATTCGTTTTCCTGTTGTGGTTCGAGGAGAAATCTGTGTAACATCCTACTTAGGTGCGGGCGGCTATACACGTTAGTGACCCTGTGATTCGTCACACGTTCACTCATCTAAGACGCGTGGTGTCTACCGATTCTCCATCGTTTATGTTTCTATTCTTTGTATTATGCTTTTATAGTTATTTTGATGGAGAAATCTGTGTAATACCCTAATTAGGTGCGGGCGGCTATGCACGTCAGTGACCCTGTGATTTGTCACATGTTCACTCACCTAAGATGTGTGGTGTCTACCGGTTCTTCATCTCTTATTGTTGAGTATATTTTTTTTCATTTTCGTTGTTATTTTTCTCTCGATTGATTTTATAGAGGAAACTCTTTTCGTTTTTATTTTGAAATATTTCCCGATATAAGGGAAAACTCTGCTGAAATTTTCTGAGAAATATGTCCCGATATAAGGGGAAACTCTGCCGAAATTTTCCGAGAAATATGTCCCGATATAAGGGGAAACTCTGCCGAAATTTTAAGAGAAAATATATTCTTGACGTTCTTCGTGTTCTTCGCGTTCCTCGCGTTGTTCGTTCGTTCTTCGCATTCTTAACATGTTCTTAGCGTTTTGATACGAAAAATGAAATTCGATCTTTTTAGGAGCCTTAAAATAGCCTTTCTAAAAACGAAACTCTAAAGCCTTGCATACACGAGAGAGAGCTCGATTAGGTAACGAAATCCTTCCTTTTGCTGTTGGATTTTCATACGAAATTATTGAAATTCTTGATTTTGTGTTCTTTGCTACGAAGAACCCTAATTTTGGTTATTTTTAAAAAAGTCTGAAGAATTGCTTTGTGATTTCCACTAAAATAAGATTTACGCATCAAATTAATGCGTTGGCTCTGAAAGTTAGGGTTTGGGAGTTAAAATAGGCATAAATAGGAGTATACATATGGTTATGAATAATATATATGTGAGTCGATACTAAGTATTGCGGTTTATGCAAATCAAAGACTTAACGAAAGAATTACATCATGTGAATTGGTGTGATTTGAGATAGATCCTGAAAAGGATCATGTGTCACGTTAAGGATGACTGCGAGTAGAACTACAGGTCGGGCATGCAACCTGTAGGTTTGTCGGAAGGAACCCGTATTGGTGTTTCCCTACCTAGGTGATACACGGTTGCCCTGTTATGATAAGTGCGCACGAAATGAAGATTTTGCAACGTGTGGTACCGGGAGCCAATATATTCGGGTTGGAACGACGGAAGATGTGGTCGCGCCATGTGGAGGCACGGGTGGTTCAATAGCGTCTGGGTCACGATAACATGTATTTAAAGCCGCTAGGTTATATGATTAAATGTTAGCCTGAGGTTTTAAGCAACCAAGTCAGAACGGTGTCCTCTTTTGTTTTTTACAGGCTAAGGGTTGAGATCCTGTTTAATAAATGAAAAGGAAATTGTCAGGGTAGTATTGGAGGATTGGTTGAGGCGACGTGCGGCAGCATAAACTTACCAAGATCAACACAATCTCCAATCCTGAAGCATCCACAGCTTCGGAGTCCAAGAATGGTGGGGTTCCCCTGGACTAATCCCTGATGTGGAATATAAAGGAATAGGACTTAAATTAATGAAAAGAAATGAAATTTTTGTGATATCAATGAATTTTGAAAAATTACACAATTTGTTTGCTTTTCTCTTCTTCGTTACTTAGCACTCGCTAATTTTTATCCTATGATTTATGGAAAACCCAACAGGTATCTGTGAGCCATCGCAAAGACTCTAAAAAAATCATCTAGCTTACATACTAGACATCCAGCCAGCCACAGTAGCTTTACTTTCTTTAAGGTAGTTAGTAATCTTTTGTATATTTCCCTTTTAAGCTGATGTACATCTAAATGGTTATAGTGGTACAGTGTATCATCTGAACTTTATTTTTTGAATGGAAAAGTGTTGAAATACTTTCTTCTGAGTATTTTTATTTGTAGTCTATTTCTGAATGTTAGTTGTGATTGCTGAATAAATTATTGCTGAGTAACCAGATCCGGATATGGGAGGTTCCGACGGCCCGGGAAACGGGGTCGTTACACGTAGCCATATTTCTTGGTGACAACTCATTTTTCTTGTAGTGAATAGATGAAATATCACTCTAAGAAAAGTCATTTCAAGGTATGTTTTAAACATTGTGATTTTTAACTCTTATTCTCGTTTCATCAAAAAAAACTCTTATTCTCGTTTCCTTGTTTTTTTGTGTCTATTTTCATATTTTCCCATATGATCTCTCAGTATTTACTTTGGACATCTTAATTAATCCAGTCCATATGTTTATTCATGCTTCAAAATTAAATGAACATTTTCCATACATGTCAATAGTTAACCGTCAAACACTTGCTCTCATAAAGCATTGCAAGACTTCTTATAACTTTTATAGTAGTTTCTTTTGAACCTCAACTGTATTTTATTATCATTTCCACCTCTATTTTTGCTAACTTTTATAGATTACGTCAAATTAAATGAACATTTTCCACCTCTATTATTGTTGAACATGCATATAACAATATAATATCATGATTTTATAGTTGGGATGGAAATGCTATGATGGATATATAATCAATCAATGACTGAATTCAAAATGAGAGTACAATCAAAATATTTGTATAATATCAATCGAAGATAAAATGGGAGAAACGCAAGGTGATTCCAACCTATGCAAATAAGAGCATACAACGCTCATGTTCTAAGGTGCGATAAGTTGGAGGACAGACTCTAAGAGGGGCAAGAGAAGAACAGAGCAAATGTTAGAAGGAATCTGTGAATAAGCATATGGAATGGTATTACGCAATTAAATCTGTTTTAAAATAAAGGATTCACATAGGCATGTTTGATTACTGGAATTGGGTGGGTTAAGGTATCCTTATGTAAATAATGTTGGAATTAAATGTATTGGGATAGTTTGATGCAATTTGATGGTCAATATCAAGTTTTATTAATGTATCTCAATTCCTGAAATTCAATGTTTCAACCCTGTAGGGTGCTATTTAGTCCCACATTGTAGAGAGATAAAACTGGCACTTAGTTTTTATGTGGGAAGTCCTGAGACTAGTCTAGAAACATACTAGAGAGGACTTTAGACCACAACACACGCACGCACGCGCGCGCATGCCGGGCTGAGCCGGGCTCGGGCGTCGGCGCGGCCACGGCCGCGGCATGGCGTGGCGTGGCGTGGCAAAGACCGAGTCGGTTTTGGTAACCGCACATTTTGAATTACAAGGGTTACGCCCCATTATCCTCTCACGAAGTGTAACCGTCCGGACGCCTTTAAGTATCTCTTAAAGTGTGTGGGCATAGGTTACGAACATCCATCCATTCTACCCGGTGCCTCTTCTCTCTCTCGAGGACGCCCTCTCCTCTCTCGATCTCGGGCTTCGTCTACGGAGGTGACTTTCAAGGACGCTCAAGCACGGTGCGCACCGTCGACGAGCGTGGACCGTCAAACCCTGGGAGAGGCACGTCAAGGCCCTGTACGCCGGTAAAGTGGGGGGCGTTGTCTCTCTAAGGGGAGTCTTACTAAAGGATGCTTCGGTTGTGATTTCTAACTCTACTCTTTCTTTGTCGCATTGTTTGTCGTGATATTTTTCCGGATTTTGCCCTTGCGTTAATTTGCATATGTTCTTAAAACGGATAATTTTCTTATCATTGTTAATATGGATGCATACATACGTAAATCTGTCCTGAAAATCTGTTCATATTTGGATTTATATATGTATGCTAATGTCGGTTTTCTCAACAATCTTAGAGAGACGGAACCATAACCTGATAAGAAAAATATCGGATTTGAGGTTTCGGTCTCGTGTGGATTTCACTAGTATGCCAGAGAAATTCGGAGGTCAGAATTTCAAGCGTTGGCAACAACGTATGAAAATCTGGCTGACCACGATCGGCCTGATTTCGGTTCTGAAAACTGAGTGCCCTAAGTTATCTGAACAAAATCTGGATCCTGAGGCGGTTAAGATGGCGGATGTGTGGAAAGAACATGATCGTCTGTGTCATGGGTGCATTCTTACTGCACTATCGAACGTTTTGTTCGATGTCTATGGTGCATCCACCAAGACCGCTAAGGATCTGTGGGAGGAACTGGATAAGAAATACAACATGGAGGATCTGGGTATTGAAAAATACTCAGTATCCAAGTTCCTGAAATTTCATATGATTGAGGGCAAATCGGTTTCAGAACAGGCTCATGAGTTTTTGTTATTGCTCCATGGGTTAGCCGAGGTAGAAATGAAACTTCCTGAAAAGTTCCAAGTTATGTCGATCATTGAGAAATTTCCCAAGTTCTGGGAAGATTTTGGGATGTCCCTAAAGCATAGGAAGGGGAAAATCTCTCTGAATGATTTGATGATCTCGATCGCTATTGAAGAGGAGCATAGGAAACAAAAACATATGATGCCTGCAGACGTGAAACCTAAGGTCAATGCGATAACCTCAAAGGGAAACAATGCTAAAGGGAAAAATAAGAAACTGAAAGCCAAGAGAAAAATCCAGAAAAAACCAAAGAACAAACCTTACTGGCAGTGTGGACAGGTTGGACATTGGAAGAAGAATTGCCCTTCTCTGAAGACCCAACAGAAGTCTACGGATGTCGTTCCTCAGGCTCTTGTGCTGATTGAGGGAGGCGGGTCCGGTGAGGGGTATGTCTCAGTGAACCCTGAACTCTACTTTGTAAACGAGCCTAATGAATGACTTGTTGATACAGGTGCAAATGTACACATTTGTACTGACAGGACATTCTTTGTATCTTATTAGGCTTCAGTCGGTGGAACAGTAATGATGGGGAACAGATCTACAGCCAAGGTGCTTGGGTCTGGACAAGTCGAGCTAAGATTCTCAACTGGACGAGTTTGGACTTTACGCAGGGTGCCGCACATTCCTGATATTAAGAAGAATATCTTGTCTGGTTCTTTATTAGTTAGAGAGGGTTTTCAGTTAGACTTTAAATGTAATAAAGTAGTTTTTCTGAGACATGGTGTTTTCTTTGGAAAAGGATATTTGGTTGGTCATGATCTTTTATTTAGAATAAGATGTAACATTGATAGTTCAGTTAATAATATTTCTGGTTTTGATTCTTCTACTTATTTTGTTTTGAAATGTTGAATCTACTGATTTATGGCATGCTAGGCTAGGGCATGTGAATTTTAATTCTATGAAAAGAATGATGAAACTTGACATGATTCCTAGTCATACTACAGACAAACTCACCAAATGTGAAATTTGTGCTCAAGCTAAGTTGCCTAGAAAGCTTTTTCATTCTGTGAATAGGGAAACTGACATTCTAGACTTAGTACATTCTGATATTTGTGATTTTGGTGGCGTGATGACTAGAGATAACAAAAGATATTTTATCACCTTCATAGATGATAGCAGTAGATACTGTTATGTTTATCTGCTTAAAACTAAGGATGAAGCCTTAGAAAAATTTCTTATTTTTAAGAATGAAGCAGAAACACAAGTCGGGAAAGTAATTAAACGTCTAAGGTTAGATAGGAGTGGTGAATATACATCTAAGATATTTGATGAACAATGCAAACTATTTGTCATAGTTCATGAGGTCACTGCACCATATTCATCACAGTCCAATTGAATACTAGAACGAAAGAATAGGACCCTAACTGATATGGTCAATGTATTTTTACAAAGTTCTGGGCTACCATCTTACATGTGGGGAGAAGCTTTGAATACGGCATGCCATATTCTAAATAGAGTTCCCTTAAGGCATAAAGATAAGAGTCCATTTGAACTTTGGAGAAATAGGAAGCCAAGCCTAAAATATCTTAAGGTGTGGGGATGCCTGGCTAAGGTGTTAGTCCCAGAACACAAGAGAAAGAAGCTTGGACCTAAAACAGTTAACACGGTCTTCTGGAGGTATTTGGAAATAGTTATGCGTATCGATTCTTAATAATTCGGTATGAGATCACGGGCATAGATACTAATACTATTGTTGAACTTCGTGATGCTACATTTTTCGAGGATATTTTTCCAATGAAAAAAGAGATTCCTGAAAATCTGACTAGTGACGTAGCCTCAACATCTGATTCTATTCCACAACAAATAGAAAAGATGTCAAATGTGGAGGCTACCTCTTCTGAACCCAATGAATTTTTGGAGGATGTTGAACATAGACGAAATAAGAGACCTAGGATTGCCAAGGATTTAGGTAGCGACTTTGTCTCCTACCAAATCGAGGGTGATCCTCCCACATACAAGAAAGCCATGGCTTCTACTGAAGCAAGGCATTGGAAGGATGCCATTAAATCTAAAATGGATTCGATCATTTCAAATGGCTCGTGGGAATTGGTCGATCTACCTCCTGGGTGTTCCACCATAGGAAGCAAATGGGTATTCAGAAGAAAACTTACACCGGACGGATCCATAGAAAAATATAAGGCAAGATTTGTAGCTAAAGGTTTCAAACAGAAAGAGGGTATTGATTATTTTGATACTTATTTTCTTGTTACTAGAATGACTACGATTCGGATGCTCATTGCGTTGGCCTCCATAAATGATCTCACAATTCATCAAATGGATGTGAAGACTGCCTTTTTATATGGTGATCTTGAGGAGGAGATCTATATAGACAAACCTGAGGGATTCGTAGCATCTGGTAATGAGAGAAAGGTCTGTAAGCTTGTAAAATCTCTTTATGGATTAAAACAAGCTCCGAAACAGTGAAATGACAAGTCTGATAAGACTATCCAGTCTTATGGCTTTATTGTTCATGAATCCAATAAATGTGTGTACTCTATGATTAAAGGTGATATGTTTGTTGTCTTATGCCTATATGTAGATGATATTTTGATATTTGGATCAAACATAAGGATAGTGGAAGAAAACAAGAGGTTCTTGAGCAGTTTGTTTGAGATGAATGACTTAGGAGTTGCAAATGTGATTTTGGGGCTCAAACTAATTAGATCTACTAATGGGATAGTTGTGTCTCAATCACATTATACTGAGAAGGTTCTTGAAAAATTTGGCTATAAGAGCTGTAAATCTGTATGCACTCCTTATGATTCATCTAAACCCCTCTGCAAGAACAAGAGTGGAATACCTGTAGCACAGCTACGATATTCCCAGATTATAGGAAGCTTGATGTATCTTGCGCACTGTACTCGACCTGATATTTCATTCACGGTCGCAAAGTTGAGTAGGTATACGAGCTGTCCTGACCGTACTCATTGGGAGGACTTGGATCGAGTGTTGAAGTACCTTAAGGGTACTGCACTTCTTGGACTGCATTATGGTAAATATCCTCATGTCTTAGAAGGATATAGTGATGCAAGTTGGATAGGTCAAATGGAGGACTCCGGGAGTAACGGTGTGACTGGGTGTGTATTTACCCTTGGAGGCAGTGCAGTCTCTAGAGGTCTGTGAAACAGACCATCTTAGCTCGGTCTACTTTTGAGGCAGAGTTGTGTGCTTTGGACACAACAGGTATAGAGACTGAGTGGCTTAGGGAGCTTCTCTCTGAGATGCCCATGGTGGGTAAGCCGATACCGGCAATTTCTTTACGTTGTGATAGCATGACTACTATTGTAAAGATAAAGAGTTCAAAGTACAATCAGAAAACAAGAAGACATATCCAAGTTAGACTTAAGTCTATTAGGGATTTGGTGTCTTCTGGAGTGATTGCTGTGGAATTTGTTGGTACCAAAGATAACACGGCAAATCCACTTACAAAGGGACTTGATAGATCTTTAGTCCAAAAATCCAGACTTGGGATGGGGCTGAAACCCACTGAGAGTTTACCCGCAGTAGCAACCAAACCTAAATGAGTGGAGATCCCACAAAATAGGTTCAATGGGAAAACAAGCTGTAATGGGGAACTGGTTGGCACTCAATATGCAATATTTTGCATGTGAGTCCTATCCCTGAAAAGTCGAGTGCCTGAAAACTGCAGGAAAAGGTTGAGCATTATGCTCTTAATGGATTCAAGCTTTTATAAGTAGGATGTGAGCACTGCATCCTTGGAGAATGACACCTATATGAGTATTTCTGTGGGCCGCAGATAAAGGATGAGGGTTTATCCTTAATATACTCATGAAACAGGGTAGAGTGCAAGGCCATTAATAGCACAAAAACAGAAGATTGTCACCATAGACTTCACTCTGTTGTTACCACTCGATACCATTACATCAAAGGATTAAAGTTAAGACTTACTTCACTTTATTCCTGTGATGGTGAAAGGGGATAACTCAGGTAAAGGTTCAAACCGGAAGGTACCTTTACTGAAAGCAGAGTGTGGAAACCCGAGATCCTTGGCTCCTTGTGTTTCAACAGTGAATTCGTGGGGGATTGTTGGAATTAAATGTATTGGGATAGTTTGATGCAATTTGATGATCAATATCAAGTTGTATTAATGTATCTCAATTCCTGGAATTCAATATTTCAACCCTGTGTGGTGCTGTTTAGTCCCACATCGTGGAGAGATAAAATTGGCACTTGGTTTTATGTGGGAAGTCCTGAGACTAGTCTGGAAACAGACTAGAGAGGACTTTAGACCACAACACACGCACGCACGCGCGCACACCGCGCTGGGCCGGGCCGCGTTCAGGCTCGGGCGTCGACGCAGCGCGGCGCGGCGGGTCGCGGCGGCGGCGTGGCGTGGCAAAGACTGAGTCGATTTTGGTAACCGCATGTTTTGAATTCCAAGGGTTACGCCTCATTATCCTCTCACGAAGCGTAACCGCCTGGACGCCTTTAAGTATCTCTTAAAGTGCGTGGACATAGGTTACGAACATCCATCCATTCTACCCGGCGCCTCTTCTCTCTCTCGAGGACGCCCTCTCCTCTCTCGATCTCGGGCTTCGTCTACGGAGGTGACTTTCGAGGATGCTCAAGCACGGTGCACACCGTCGACGAGCGTGGACCGTCGGACCCTGGGAGCAGCACGTCAAGGCTTTGTGCGCCGGTAAAGTGGGGGGCGCTGTCTCTCTAAGGGGAGTCGTACTACAGGACGTTTCGGTTGTGATTTCTAACTCTACTCTTTCTTTATCGCATTGTTTGTCGTGATGTTTGTTTCCGGAATTTTCCCTTGCGTTAATTTGCATATGTTCTTAAAACGGATAATTTTCTTATCATTGTTAATATGGATGCATATATACATAAATCTGTCCTGGAAATCTGTTGATATTTGGATTTATATATGTATGCTAATGTTGGTTTTCTCAACAATCTTAGAGAGACAGAACCATAACCTGATATGAAGGTTGGAAGAAGATTAGAATAAAGAATGTGACGTGATGTTACCTTGATTTGTAATAGATTTCCAACCCAAGAATGCAGGAGAGTATATGGGATTACCCCGATGTAACCTGATAACCAAACGGAAACATTCCCACAGCAAGAGAAAGATGGCAGAGGAAGACGAGGGTTAAAATGGACAGCCCCTGCGTACAAACTTCATCTAATTTTAATTCTCAACATGTTTTTTGTCTCTTGGATTTTTCATAGTTTGACATAGGAATTCAATCCTTGAGACCGAAGCATCCAACCTATCGAAAAGGTCCTCCAAGTAAGTTGACCTCTTAATTTTTCCATCTGAATGAGAATCGTCCCCCATTTGTAGGCGTTGCGGCCAAATAGATCAGTTGTTCTTTATTTTTCCATCCGCGAAATTCGCGGAGATAGAGTGAGAGGGGATTCCCATTCACACCCACATTTCAAACAAACGTATGAACATACTACGAAGAGAAAATAAAGCTGCAGAGAGAGAGAGAGGGAGGGAGCCCACACTGCTTCCAGGTTGTAACCAATCCAGTGCTTTGACAATTGACAGCGATGGTCTCCTCCCCCGCGCCCATTTAAGCGCCATTGTGCCACCACATCTAAGCACCCTACGGGCCGTCGAACTTCTTGCTAAGATCGAGATCCATGGACGCTAAGAAGAACAGGGTCGTTGTGGTCGGCGGAGGCATCGCCGGAGCGTTCGTCGCCAAGTCGCTCCAGTTCGTCGCCGACGTCACCCTCGTTGACCCGTACGTTTTCATCACTTGAATGCGCAGAAATGCGATATCTTTCTTGTTTTTTTCTGTATTCGAAGTTGTGGGTATTTTTTAAAAAAATCGGCAAGGAAGAAGGGAGGGGCGAATTAGGTTTTGGATTTATGGGCGTTGGATGCTGAAAGCTGAGTGCTTTCGTGTTTTATTGTTTATCGCTGATTTGGTTCGAATTGTTGGGCGTTGAAGAGTGGGAAAAGGCCATGCCTTTGCACGGAATCTGATGAAAATCGGAGTTGTCAGACGGTCTAGGGCGACAAAGAAGTAAATCCGTACTTATTCGGGATAATATTAGGATCAGTAAACGATTGCAATTGTAAAAGATGTGCAGGAGTTTATGAGACGAGTAAAATATGGATTTAAATATGTGTTGTCAGTAGTGGAAGCAAACATGTAAAAAAAACAAACAAGAAATACAGTGCATGCAGATTTACAAGGTTCTTGTAATTGGGTTACGCTTTGAGCGCAGCTATCGGTTTCACTATATGTGAAGAGGTAAATAGTACAAAGAATATAGATAGCCCGAACTCTATGGTGTTTTTATAGTACTTTCGGTATAAACATATTCCATAGACGAATGGATCGAATTACCCAAATAGAATTTTGTTCGAGCGAGGCATCTGTGTTGTACGTGGGCTATGTCCACCGTTCTTGTACATGGTGCTTAGAAACGGTTCTTCAACTACGTTCAGTAGAAGGAATGTTTAGGATTCAATACATATCAGAAATATGAAAATTATGAATATGTGTGCTACATGAAAATTGAAAGAAAGGAAAGACAAGAGAACAGCTGCCTCTGGCAGCCATTTCTAGCATTTTCTAGTTGAGATGTTTTCTTGGGCGTTTTACTACTCGATATGTGCAAATCGATTTTTGGATAACAAGCAGATCTCACAAAGAGTTCAGTTACTACCTCAAAATAAATTTGGTTATGAATGGAATTATGCGATAATGCTTGAACTATAGAATAGCATAATATGCTGCCGTCGCTCTGTTTAGTTGATTTCTGGGCATTGTGACTATGGGCACTTGTTCCCGTATGATCTTTTAGGTGCACTTAGATTTTAGATATTTCTTATATCCGCAAGAGTAAGGGGAGAACTAGAGATGAAATTCTTGTGAAGATAAAATGGCAACATTCAGCAAGCTTGCTGCCATCATATTGGGAATATTGTCGGAAGCTATACTGCACGACCACGGGTTGTTAGTCGGATTAATTCGCTGCAGGCGTCGGTAGCAACTCATGTTTGATGATTGCTTACAGAGCAGTGTGCAGCTGTTCTTTTCAATATTGTTTATTTTATTTTTGAGTTATGACCTTATAACCATGTTCATCCAAAATCGTCTTAAATTTCAGGAAGGAATACTTTGAGATTCCATGGGCCATGTTGAGATCGATGGTCGAGCCTTCATTTGCAGAGAGATCGGTTGTAAAGCATACCGACTATTTAAGCAATGGAAGGCATGTTCTATCTGCTGCAATCAATGTGACAGAAACCGAGGTGTTGACTTCTGAGGGCCGCTCGCTTCCTTATGATTATCTTGTCATAGCTACTGGCCATTATGATCCTTCTGCTCCTAAAACCCGAAATGAAAGGCTGGAGCAATTCAAAGAAGGTATTTTGCTACTTTTAGTTGTGCTATTTTACTTTGATGGAGTCATTATTAGACATGATCTCTAATCGATGGTTCTTTAAAGCTGCTTTCCAGTTGTCATCCTTTCTCAAGTTCAACACGAACTTATTGTCAAATGTATACATTGCATGTGGCACATAGTAGGTCTGAGATTGTAGGTCCTAAACATTTCCGGGTGTATCTCTTCCAGTTCAACATTTTTTTTACATTAGCTTCTATTATTTCTTGCTTGCAACCTATTTTTTGTTCAATTTCTTGTAGATCAAAATATATCTATCTCGAAAACCTAATGTATGAGTGCTTGATGTGAGGTCCACTATTACCATCTGTGCAGAAGTTTTATATATTTATATATTTTTAGTCTATTAACCATAGTATGTAAAGTTTCTGATCTTATGTTCTCAACTTCCGTGTGCAGATAATAGAAAAATAAAGGATTCTCGTTCAATTCTGATAGTTGGAGGAGGACCAACTGGTGTTGAGTTAGCGGGAGAAATCACTGTAGATTTCCCAGATAAAAAGGTTACTGTTGTTCACAAAGGTTCAAGACTACTGGAATTTATAGGACCCAAGGCTGGAAGCAAGACGCTGGATTGGTTGGCAAAGAAGAAAGTTGAAGTCATTCTAGAGCAATCGGTTGATTTAAGTTCCGCATCCAGCTCGGATAAAACATTCCGTACATCATCTGGGGAGACTATAAGTGCTGATGCTTACTACTCTTGCATTGGGCGTCCTCTGGGATCTTCATGGTTAGACCATTCTATTATCAAGGACTGCATAGACAAGAGGGGGCAGCTGACAGTTGATGAGAATCTTCGTGTCAAAGGTCGAACGAATATTTTTGCAGTTGGAGACATCACTGACGTTAAAGTAAGTTCCGCTTGTAATCATTGTCAAGATAAGTTGACATGTTATTTCTACTTCACATCCACATTATTTTTTCATGGATGTCAAAAAAAAATAACTAAGAGGCAGGCATATGAACAGCATAATATGATGAGGATCAGTGTAGCACTTTTCCAATGCTTATGAACAGCTCGTTGAAGCTTTCCTATTACCTGACTTAATTAACTAAATTGTTCTCGTTGACAGGAAATCAAACAGGGGTATCTTGCACAGGAGCACGCGAAGGTAGTAGTTAAGAATCTGAAGGTTCTGTTGGGAATTGGTAAAGGCAAAGCTCTGTCTGTGTACACGCCCCCATCTTCTTCCATGGCTATTGTCTCCTTAGGGAGAAAAGAAGGTGTGGCTCAGTTCCCTTTCATGACAATCGGAGGCTGCCTACCTGGTCTCATCAAGTCCGGCGATTTGTTTGTGGGGAGGACAAGAAAAGCTTTGGGTCTGAGTTCCAAATGACCTTTAGCAATGAATCGTTTTGGGTATCTGCCATTACATGGTATATATGATCGCATATAGTAGTAAGCTGTTGCACTGTAGTTTGTTTACCTGCTACTTTTTTTTATGGCTAGAGATGTATCATGTGTGTAAAGCTCCTTTTGATTTATATATGGATTGTTGTGCTGTGTGTAATACCTTCTTATTCCTGTTACATGCATTGAACCTGAAGTGATAAGTGGGTTTGAGAAGAAGTGTGGCTGGTGATCAATGAAAGGATGGTTAATGTGAGTGATTGTCAACAGAATCTAATTATCTAGATTCATGGAAAGCAAGAATTAAGATCCTAAGATGGATATGATTGATCATTGATAAAGAGACATGTTGTGAAGTCTACTCAGCTGTTAATGCAGAACTACGAAACCATAATAAGTGAAAAAATGAAAATCAAACAAGAACATATCAACTTTCATATAAGGAATATTGGCAATAGCAACTTATCTCCATCCATTATGAGTGATTGGAAGTTGCACTTGAGATTCTACACTTCCATCTTATTTTCCTCCCAATTCTCCTATTAGGAAAGCAATGGAAAATTAATTAGTGTGCTTGTACTTTAATAGAAACTGAAAGGTTGTTTATTTATGTGAAATTATTAAAGAAGACATAGAAACAAAGAGAAAGCTTTGGAATAATAAAAGAAATGCACTTATATTACTTTGTATCATTTTCAAAGGTGGAAATATCAGCAATGTCGAGAATACATGATCAAAAGTGAGTAAAGGCAATCAGGAAAATATCATCAGCCTACGGAATTTAGAGGTTTATCAGAAATAGCTCTTTTGATTTGTTGTCATTGGTTTCCAAGAATACTAATTCCATGTAATATGAATCCTTATTGAATCCATACATCGGCTATTGACAGTTCTAGTATGATACATGAATAGAACAATTTCACAAAAGTTCCGTCGAGTGTATCCCCCTTTTTATGTGGAATAAATTTTTGGGGCATGCACCGTCGAGTGTATCCCCCTTGATTCTGGATTTCAAAAAAAATGAATAGAACAATTTATTTTTACATAAATACCCTAAATTTACAAATATACCGCTATAAACATTGTATCATCAAAAAAATCCTTTGGAACTATGTTGGTTAACAAATGTACCTTAATTGTTCGTTAGTTTTCGAGAACATTTTTAAATATAAGGGGTTTTTGCACTTGTGCCCCCTAATATTTTACAACTACAGTTATTTTTTTAAAGGAAAAAAGGGCAGCCACCATATAGGTGTGTTCCAAAAAAACTTTAGCATTTGTTGATAAAAAGGATTACACACCTCTAAACAAGTCTTTGCGGACAAAAAAATTAAGGAATAAGAACATATTTACATGCACCACCTCTCCGTCAGGGACTTGGCATGAGCCACAACATTCTCAACATAGAATCTCTCATTTCTGAATATCACACCATTCCTTGCCAGCCAAATCGTCCAAGCCATGCAATACACCCCACTCTGCCCTTTGTTGTGTGGCTTGTGCCTCTTCAAGAAATCCCAATGGAGCTCCAAAAACCCACACTATCCTCATAGGAAATCTCCTGATTCCCTAACAAGTTCCATGCCACCAATGAACCTGAGCACCCGAAGAGAAGTTGATGCACCTCTTCCAATTCATTCTAGCAATGAAAGCAAAGGGGATCAACGACGTGTATGAATCATGCCAGTCTCGCCCTAGTTGGTAGCCTCCCTCTTCTGAATAGCCATGAGAAGATATTTATATGCACGGGAATTTTCCAGCTCCAAATTCTTCTGCAGTCCTCTAAGCACCCCTGGGTCAAAAATCACAGGGCCCTTCAGCATTTTATATGCCTTGCTGACCGAAAATGTCCCATCACACCAGCTCCAGCGGTCTTTGCCAACCTCGGGACCCTCCATTTCCCCCAACTCCACCAAAATTGTCATCAATTCCACCAACCGTTGTTCCAGTATATCAGATCTGTCGTCCCAAGCCACCATACAATCGGGATCAACATCCAGGGCCCTAAGACGGGGAAATCTATCCCCAAAAACCCCCTTTTTGCTCCAGTCATCCGACAGAATCTAAAAGCGATGCCATCCCTTAGAAATAGTCGTAGGAACGGACAGACCTCTCGTGCCACGCTGCAAAATACCGCGTAAAACGTACAATGGCGCATCCCGAGACCCTCTGCCCTGGGCAAGGAAGAGCCATACCATAAATCCTTCGGATGGGAAAGCACATCAGACTGTCACAATCACCCCAGATACGGATAATCCACTTGTTGAGCATAGCTTTATTCATCTCCCCTAGGTTGCGCAGACTGAGACCACCCTCCTTCATTGAGTAAATAACAATATTCCAATCCACAAATGGAAAGCCCTTTGATCTACCCTGAGAGGACCAGAAAAAGCATCTCATGATGCTCTCCATCCTTTTCCTGACCCCAACCGGAAGCAGCGACGATGACATGAAAAAAATGGGGATTACTGACAACACCGACTGTAATAGAACCAATCTACCACTACGTAAGAGACATGTTGATCTCTAGCCTGCAAGCTTCTGCTCCAACTTCTTGATCACCAGCAACCCATTTGTCATATGCATCATGTCAAACACTAGAGGAATTTCAAGGTATCGAATTGACAAATTTCTCTGAGGAGAACGAAGCCACCCAGTGCAGACCTCAATCTCTCATGCCTTCATATTGAAGGGAACAAACTCAGATTTTGCCATGTTCAACTTCAACCCCGATACCATCCCAAAAAGGTCAAGGACCACATACAACCACCGGCAATTCTCTCCCCACGCCCCCCTTTCTAAGAACAAATACGTGTCATCTCTGTACTGAAGTAGAGGGATGGAGATCTCATCCCTAGAGAAACCGTGACAAACCCTCCCAAACACCGTGCGCTCAATCATGTTCATCAGGGCATCACTAATGAGGACAAACGGGGGAGGGGGGTAACAGACACCTCTGACGAACCCCATGTTACGACTGAAAATAGCCCCCCTATCGAGTGCCCATTCACCAGAACTGCACAGAAGGTTGTAGTGACACACCTCTTCATCCAAGCAATCCACGTTTGGAAATCTAACCTATGAAGAGAGGCCCAGATGAATCTCCGGTATGCATAGTCATAATTTTTTAAGAAATCCACCTTCCAAAGTACCACTTTTGTCTTTCTCCTACGCTAATCTGCAACAACCTCGGAAGTCAAAACCACATTGTCCATGTGATGTCTGCCCGAGAGAAAAGCACTCTGCACCAGGGAGACAATCCCACCAAGGATTCCCCGCAGTCAGTTTGCCAATGTCTTCGCCACAATGAGGTAATCCGCATTCGAAATAGCAATTGGGAGAAAATCATCCACTCTCATAGTAACTTCCTTCTTGGGAAGCAAGAAATCGAAAGATTTGTTTAGCCACTCAAAAACCAGAATTTCCCTCCGTAAACTCCATTACCATCTCCAACACCTCCTTACCGACCAAATCCCAAAACCCCCTAAAGAAGAAAACCGAGAAGCCATCTGGACTAGGTCATCTGTCCGCATTCAACCCCTGGTCTGCCTTCCTAAACTCCTGCTTCGAGATTGGAGCAATTAGCAGTGCCAACTCCCGAGGAGAGATAGAACTGACACCAAGGCCCAACCACCTAAAATTGCCATGGGACCACCATATACTCATGGACCTAAAGTAACCTGTCACTGCCTTCGCAATCTCCTCCTCCCCCCAAAACATCTCTCCTCCACCTCAACAGAGTGCAATAGGTTCCGTCTCCTCTGCTCATTCACCACCGTATGGAAGAACCTAGTATTGGCATCCCCCTCTTTCAATCACTTTTGCACGACCTTTGTTTCCACTCCACCTCTCTCTTCCGATCCTCCTCCTATAGAATCTTCTGAGTCTCCCTCTACCCCATGTTCCTCTACCACCAGCTCCCTCAGATCCTCCAATGAGTCCAGATGGTTTCTTGATTTTCTTCTTTAGGGAGTTATGGGATTTTTGTAAGAAAACAAGGTAAGGGCAAATACAATTATGCACTTACCTTTTTTCAATAACACTTCTACCCTATATTTTTACATAATTCATAGTATTACCTTTGTGTTATTACACTTATGCCCCCTATTGTACCTTAATGGAAAGGAGTACTGTAAATTTTATAAGAATACAAGGATGCTAGTATTATTACAAAAGGTAGGGGTATAACTATAAATCTAGAATCTCGAAGGGAACCAACCATAAAAAAACCCTAAGTCTAAATGAAAATAGATAACTATCACACATGCTCTCTATTTCCCTACATTTTGACATTCATATTCTCCTTCCACCTCTCCCCTTACCACCTCATCCTCTAGTGGGCTTCATTATCACTGATACAAGCCTCGTGAGCTCCAATATGAGGTAGGTGACGATAAGGATGGTGAGGCATTATGGTCTTCTGAAATATTATAGTTGTATGCAATCTACTTAGGGTGACAAGTGTTTATCTTAGAGTTACTCATGGTTAAACATAGTCATCATTGCCTCCCTCATCCTTCTTGTCATCCTCATCCTTGCCATCGGCATATGGCTAAGCATGATAGATCTAATAACCTGATAGATCTATTTACTTAATCTTAAAGATAGATTTAAGATACTAATAATTACCGAAAGCCATCGCAGCGGAAATGAAGTGATGAAGATTAGATTTCCTTCTCCTTCTCAACTCTTGCCTAATATGCTTGAGTAATGGATCCTCTTGCATTTTATGATTGAGGGAGAGGGGACCCCATCTATATTTATAATACATGATGGTTACCTATCCATTAAGGTAACCACCAAATGCAACTTCTCAAGAGATGCATCCCTTCATAATTAATCATGAGTCACAATATAAAAATAAAAAAATAATGTGACAACTACCATATATGGTAGTTGCCTACAAAATTTCTTACATTCTCCCACTTGGCTCATGTATCAAATTTGTTGCTTTACATTTGTCTAGTTAAGCTCTATTAATATGAATCTTGGCGGTAGATACCTTTCAAGCAGATATATCCTTCCAAGCATTACAACACCAATAGTTTGCTTAACATGATAAATCTTTATGTGTTAATATCCAGATATTAACACGGGTCCTTTCTTTATGTCTGTTCATTAATTGCATGCAACTGAAATATAACAGACAATAAACAACTAGATCATTATACCAAAACTTAAGGTGTACACACATGGATGTATTGATATTATTACAAGGTACTAGATAGGTCCATTTCAGTTACATGATTGATGAATACACTAGGCGGCAAACCCTTTGTCATAGGATCCGCAATCATGTACTTAGTACCTATATGTTCAATCAATACTAAATGATCTCTAACTTTCTCTTTAACAACAAGATATTTAATGTCGATACTCATTCCGGCACACGTATACTTGTTGTTGTTGGCGAAAAATACGGCTGCAGAATTATCACAATGAATCTTTAATGATCTTGAGATTGAATCCACTATCTTAAGACCCGCAATGAAATTCTTTAGCCAAAGTGCTTGTGTAGTAGCCTCGTGACATGCTACGAATTCGGCTTCCATGGTACTTGATGTGACAAGTGATTGTTTCACACTTCTCCATGAAATAGCACCTCCAGCAAGAAGAAAAATGTATCCAGAGGTAGATTTTCTATCCTCCTTACTTCCTGCATAATCCGAATCCGAATAGCCAGTAACTTCTAAGGAATCTGAATGCCGGTAGATTAGCATAAAATCCTTAGTTCCTTGCAAATATCGCAAGACCTTCTTTGTCGTTATCCAATGGTCCATACCTGGATTGTTTTCATGTCTACCCAACATTCCAACTGCAAAACATATATCTGGTCTAGTGCATGTTTGGGCATACATTAGACTCTCAGTGATAGATGTATATGGAATATCCTTCATCTGTTCCTTTTCTAAATTATTTTGGGGACATTTGAATGAAAAAATTTTATCACCTTTTATCATAGGTGCTGGGCTAGGAGAACAATATTTCATCCCAAACCTTTCTAATAATTTTTCAATATAGGCCTTTTGAGACAATCCAAGTACTCTATGAGTTCTTTCTCTATGAATTTCAATGCCAATGACATATTTAGCATCACCCATATCTTTCATTTCAAAATTATTAGAAAGAAACATCTTTGTATCTCGCAACATTCCAAGGTCATTACAAGAAAGTAAAATATCGTCTACATAAAGGACTAGAAAAGCATATTTACTCCCACTCGTCTTAAGATATATACAATTATCAACAATGTTCTCAACAAAACCAAATGAAGTTATTGCATTGTTGAACTTAATGTACCATTGACGAGATGCTTGTTTTAGTCCATATATAGACTTCCTTAATTTACAAATCAAATGCTTGCTATTATCCAAAATAAAACCCTCAGGTTGTCGCATGTAAACATGTTCATCCAAGTCTCCATTAAGAAAAGCCGTTTTCACATCCATTTGGTGTAACTCTAAATCATAATGAGCTACTAATGCCATGATTATTCGTAATGAGTCCTTTCGTGATACTGGAGCGAAAGTCTCATGGTAATCTATGCCCTCTTTTTGAGTGAAACCTTTAGCCACAAGTATGGCTTTATATCTCTCTATGTTACTTAATGAGTCTTTCTTAGTTTTAAAGACCCATTTGCAACCAATAGATTTCGCTCCTTTGGGTAGTTCTACCAAGTCCCATATTTGATTTGCACTCATAGAATCCATCTCCTCCCTCATGGCATTGTACCATTTAGTAGAGTTAATACAGTTCATGGCTTGTGAAAATGATGTTGGATCCTCTAATATTCCCATGTCGTAGTCACATTCTTGTAGATATGTTATAAAATCTGATGAGATTGTAGATTTGACAACTCGACCAGATCTAGTTGTAACAACACCTTATTGAACACTTGGTGCTATTTCAACTTGATTTTCAGGTAGTGGAGGATTCACCATTGGTTCAACCAAAGGGATATCTTGGACTTGAGGGACAACAATATCTTAATGTTGTGTCTCATCCAAGATATCATGTTGAATATTTTGCTCCTCCCTTTCTAGTGGTATAACAAGATCCGATAATTCATCAAGTATGATGTCTTTAATTACCATCTTGCTCCCACTTTTCTCTCTATTTTCCAAAAATATAGCATTCCTTGATTCTACAATACTCGATTCCCTATTTGGACAACAGAATCTATAACCTTTAGAGCCTTCTGGATAACCAATGAAGTATCCACTTGTAGTCTTCATATCCATTTTTTGCTCATGTGGGTTGTAACGCCCCACCTCGACGGGAGCGCATCTCAACACCCATTCACGTTATTACCCAACAACAGTCATAAACAACCTGCATGATATACCATTTATACAAAAAAACATAGGAAGCAAAATCTAAGTTTTCATTGATAACAAAGTCCACATAGGAATAGCAATAAATCCCCAGAGTCTCTTTATTACATCATAAATACTTGGAAATGAAAGATAGCAACAACTATTAAGAAACTAGTCCTCAACCTTAACCACGTCCTGCAGATGCACCACCAAAGATATGAGCCTCTGTCTCCTGCTCTACACTTCCTGTTGGATTTCCAAAGAATGTAACTCATGAGTCAACTGACTCAGTAAGGATAAAATAACTTATAAATCAAGAGAGAGTATAGGTAGGCAATGCAAACGCAGTAATTGATAAGTTTAATGGAGAGCAATATCAAAAGCATCTAGTAATATACAATCAGATATAATTTAGGCATTTAACTTTTACGTAACCAAAAATCAATTCCTTGACATATCTTAATCCTTAATTTCATTTACTTATCCCGGACTCGCCCGTCAAAGGAGAAAGATTGCACTAGAAATGAAGCCTGCAACACTCCATTCATAGTGCAACCTAAAACCTGTGCGTAAGCGCGATCCTTCAGCTAGTCTAGTTGGTAGTACTTTGACACTCGAGACAGGGCTTACATGCCCGATGAGTCGCAACACTGTCAATCGAGTCTGCCGGAGGAGTCTCTCTCTCCCTAATAAGTACAACAAAACGGATCCGTACGGTGTAATGCACGCGTGCATCCACCTTAATTCCACCAGAGTACTTACCACCACCCCATTCTATGATGCCCCTCGAATGGGGATGACTCACTGTTGGCTCAGCCGGACTACAAGGGTGTGCACACACCTTGTAGTATTTATCTCTTATCCCAGCATCTATTATTTATTAATAAACTTCAATCAAAGATAAAGAGATACGTAACTCCACAATGAATCCCGCTTATCATTAATTATCCATTAACATTTTAGATCCTTGGATCCTAATCCATTCCAACGGCTCTTGACCCACAGTAACGTAGTTTATTCACAATTATTTTGTATTACCCCTCAACTCATTATCTCTCTCGCATCTAGACCATTAAAAAGACAGGCACAATCCAGTCTTTTAATAAAATTGTATGCTTACAGTGCGATGAGTCTTCATGCGTCTAAGACAACCCAAACAATATGTTGCTCATTGTATCTAGGTTTCTAACATAATTATTCTTGCATCAAAAAAATTAGTAACCAGAATAGCAAGCTTCACGTGATCTATGTAAACTCCATAACTTATAAATCATGTTTATATTTCTGTCTCTCTGTCTCTATTATGTTTTTATTCAAACCTAAATAATACATTTTCTTAGCTATGGTGCAGTACCTTTATATTATCAAGACATATGATTTATTCACCAAGAGAACGTTCAAGATCTTGAGGCAATTTAGGTTACACGAAATTACATAACACAGATTAACTGTGTATTTAAACGTAACCATTTTTTTTATTCTTGAGACAAGAAAAGGATTAACCACCAATACAAAAAAATAAACTCTAAAATGTGGAAGTAGCAAAACCAAGAGGATATAAACAAGGCTAGACGTTTCCAATTCCATTATCATCTATAATACTATAATTAGGAAGGTGTTTATGACTGAAAATAACCATAACCATATGATAATCTATAACTTCTTGAATCTATTTACCTCTACGATAAAAATCAATACCACCCAGTAACATGATCCTAATATTTACTAACCACAATGCACCAAAAATATTAGACTTATAGTAATATCTATAGTGGCTGGACTTATCCATGTTTTAATCCAAATCATATTATTAGGAAATATTGTAAGATCCTACTCAATATATAAATATATCCTTGGTCCTGTAACAGTTCCATAGTATTGGGTGACACGATTTATATCTCCACTTTCTAAAGAACTTATAATTATACTGCATAATCATATCATTACTAACAAAAGAAAAACGGATCCATCGCCTTTACAGAGAAAAAAAAAGAGTGGCACGACAGAGGCTGACTCTAACTATGCAAGGAGCCCTGTTCCCTCCATATTACTCGCATGAAGGCGATGGGAAAAAAACTATCGCGACTTATACAATGAATAAACTCATGCACCGTAATCAACAAGGATTAGATTTAACGAGAGTTGTGTTTTACCAACAGCAAAAGAAATGATCTGGGGTACGATCGAGATCGGAATATCTTCCCCAAAGATGAAAATCTCCAAGTATTTGTGAGGAACACAATAACAAGAAAGAGAAGGTCGAGGATCCGTTACCTATGCTCGTGCACGCCTTTGATCCACGTGCTCGATCGCCCGATCACCAATCCGATGAGAAGGCTGCTTTTCCCTTGCGATGGCCTTCCTCGTCTTCTTCTTGTCTCGAAGCTACGGAGCTTGCACCATTATCCTTTTGGCTCTCTAGAGAAGGAGATGGAACAAGATAAGAGAATGACTTGGGAAGGAAGAAAGGGTGGATTAGGGTTTGGAAAAGGAGTAGAAATGAGGGGAGATAAAGGGTATGGGTCTTTATATAGTTGGGGATTAAAACATTAGTTTTAGAAACCCTAAAACAACCCTAATTCGAAATTAATTAACCAAAACCCGTAACCCTTAATTCCCTCAAAAACCATGACCCCTCTTCACTAAAACAGGCATATCTCCCACATCCGGACTCAGAATTTCGCGTTTTTGGGCTCGTTGGAAAGCTTGCGATGAGACGCTTCGTTTGAGTATAATATTGAATAGCTTTTAAAGCTTCAAAAAATCCGAAAATTACGGGGTGTTACATCATAACAACCTTAAAAACAGTCTCGTCCCCGAGACTTAGGATGTAAAAGGTGTAATATAACAACCTTAAAAGGTTGGATCCTATCGCGTAAAAGATAACAACCTTAAAAAAGGATGAAAGTAGCTTATAAATTACCTTCAAAAAGGTATGGGTAGTCCCGTCGCATATCCGCCTCGGGTTCCCAGGTGGCCTCCTCGGAGTTGTGTCGTTGCCAAAGGATCTTCACCAAGGGTATCTCCTTGTGCCTTAACTTCTTCACTGAATGATCAATGATTCGAACTGGTTCCTCCGGATAACTCAGATTAGTATCCACATGAAGATCATCATAACTAATCACATGCGATGGATCATGTACATATTTTCTCAAGTTGGAGATATGAAAAACATCATGCACACCGGCAAGGTGAGGAGGAAGAGCAATCCTGTACGCAACTTTACCAATCTTGTCGAGAATCTCGAACGGTCCGACAAACTGTGGTGTTAATTTTCCCTTCACTCCAAACCGCTGAACTCCCTTCATGGGAGAAACTCTCAAGAAGACAAAATCTCCAACCTCAAAACTAAGATCAACGCGTCGTCTATCGCTATAGCTCTTTTGCCTACTCTGTGCAGTAAGCAATTTCTTCCGGGCTATCTTGATTGCCTTAGCGGTCTCCTCCAAATACTCTACCTTATGTAGAAGGTTATGTCCAATCTCCTGCCAACACAGAGGTGTAGAGCATCGTCTTCCATACAATGCTTCAAAAGGAGCCATACCTATGTTGGCATGGTAACTGTTATTATACGTAAATTCTGCTAACGGCAAATGGTCTTTCCACGACCCTTTCCACTCCAGCACACATGCTCGAAGAAGATCCTCCAGTGTCTGAATTGTCCTCTCAGATTGTCCGTCGGTCTGAGGATGGTAAGCAGAACTGAGGCATAGTTGTACTTCTAAAGAACTCATGAATTCCCTCCAGTAGTGAGAGGTGAACCTTGGATCACGATCAGATACAATCTGCTTAGGCAGCCCATGAAGTCTGACAATCTCCTTAATAAAGACCACTGCAAGCTGTAAGGGAGTGCATGCCATACTCACAGGTATGAAATGTGCTGACTTAGTAAGCCTATCAACCACGACCCAGATGGCATCATGACTACTAGTGGTCTTAGGAAGACCCGTCACAAAATCCATAGATATACCCTCCCACTTCCACTCAGGAATAGGAAGGGATTGCAAAAGTCCAGGTGGCCTCTTATGCTCAGCCTTAATTTGCTGACACGTCAGGCATTTTACCACAAACTTGGCCACATCCCTTCTCATTTGCTTCCACCAAAAATTCTTTTTCAAATCCTTATACATCTTTGTGCCACCAGGATGTATCGATAAACGTGAACTATGTGCCTCACGCATGATCTCTTCCCTCAATTGTACATCTGCTGGAACACACAATCGATTCCCATTTCGTAGCACACCATCTTGATAAGAAAAGCCAACTAAGGTTCCTACGATAGCCTTCTCCTTGAGTCTCTGCATACTCAGGTCTTCCTGTTGCCCTTGGATGATTCGCTCAACTAACTCAGGACGAGAAGGGGATGGAACTATGACAGTCTCTCGACTACTCTGAAATGGATGCCAATCACTGAAAGCTGCAAGAAGATCCCATGCTTTAAGTTGAGGACGAGATTCACTTGAATGAGGCCTACGACTAAGGGCATCAGCAACCACGTTCGCCTTACCAGGATGGTAAGAGATGGTGCACTCGTAATCCTTTAACAGCTCCAGCCATCTCCTTTGCCTCATATTGAGCTCCTTCTGATCAAAAAGATGCTTGAGACTCTTGTGATCTGTGAAGATTTCGAAAGCAACACCATAAAGATAATGTCTCCACATTTTAAGAGCAAAGATAACTGCTGCCAGTTCCATATCATGAGTTGGGTAATTTTTCTCATGGGGCTTCAACTGTCTAGATCCATATGCAACAACCTTACCATGTTGCATCAAAACCGCACCCAGACCCTCCTTTGATGCATCGGTGTAAACCGTGAATCCGTCTGGGCCCGACGGAATTGTCAAGATGGGAGCTGTAGTGAGCCTTTCCTTCAGAGTCTGGAAGCTATTCTCACATTCTTCTGACCAAGCATATGGCATCTCTTTCTTGGTTAGCTGGGTGAGGGGAAGGGCAATCTGAGAAAATCCCTTCACAAACCGCCTGTAATAACCGGCTAAGCCAAGAAAGCTTCGGATCTCAGACACATTCTTCGGTCGTTCCCAACTAAGGACTGCTTCAATTTTTGCCGGATCCACCGACACTCCTGCACCTGAGATAACATGGCCTAAGAATGATACTTCTTGAAGCTAAAACTCACACTTACTAAACTTTGCATATAGCTTGTGCCTCCGTAAGGTCTCCAACACTGTCTGTAAGTGAGTGCGATGTTCCTTCTCATCTCGAGAGTATATGAGGACATCGTCAATGAAAACTACAACAAAGCTGTCGAGGAAAGGCTGAAACACCTGATTCATCATGTCCATGAATGCTGCTGGGGCATTTGTTAAGCCAAAGGGCATCACCAAGAACTCATAGTGACCATATCTGGTTCTGAAGGCAGACTTTGGTATGTCCACATCCCGAATACGTAGTTGGTGATAACCAGACCGCAGATCAATCTTGGAGAAAATGGATGACCCTTGTAGCTGATCAAAGAGATCGTCAATGCGTGGCAAAGGGTAACGATTCTTGATTGTTACTTTATTCAACTGCCGATAATCTATACACATGCGCATAGATCCATCCTTCTTCTTAACAAAAAGGACAGGCGCTCCCCATGGAGATGTACTAGGGCGTATGAAACCCTTCTCCAGCAGTTCTTGTAATTGCACCTTGAGTTCCTTCAGCTCAGCTGGTGCCATCCGGTATGGTGTCATGGATACTGGTTGAGTTCCTGGAATTATGGAAATCTCAAACTCCACCTCACGAGGTGGGGGAAGCCCAGGCAAATCTGCAGGAAATACATCCGGAAAGTTCTTTACTATTTCAATATCCTCTATTCCTTCCATGGGAGTTTGATTCCCAATGATGTGAGCAATAAATCCTTCACACCCTTGATATAGCAGGCGATGAGCTTGCAATGCTGATATGCAGGTTACCCCTCTCGACGAGATGCTTCCATCAAATATGAATTCTTGTAGCTCAGGAATCCTGAAAATAATCTGTTTTTGGAAACAGTCTAAACATGCGTGGTGATTCTCAAGCCAGTCCATGCCGAGAATAACATCAAATTCCTCCATCTGAATAAGCAGCAAGTAGGCCTCGAGCATATAACCTCCAATATAGACCGGGCAATCGGGAAACACCCGATGTACAACAAACACCTGACCTCCAGGTCCCTTAATAAGATAAGGGTCTGAAACCACAGTAGGCTCTCGGCGTAAGGTATCCGCAAAACTCCATGACACGAAGGAATGAGATGCGCCCGAATCAAAAAGAGCATGAGCTGTAAAGTCGCCTACTGAAATCATACCTCGTACTACTGATCCCGAAGCATGTGCTTGCCCATCGGTGATGGCATGGAGTTGTCCTTCTCTTCGTGGCTCACTGGAACCTGTCGTGCCCCGAGTCTGGTTGGGATGTCCCCTGCCACCACGAGAGGTAGAACCACGTCCCTGGTGCTGCGGACATCCCCCTCGTACAGTACCTCGCATCTGTGAAGCTCCCAACGGACAGTTGGACCTGATGTGCCCCTCTTGGTTGCATCGGTAGCAAACATGTGCATCGGTTATGCTGTTCACCATAGGATGTGCTGGTCGTGATGGCTCGGAAAGTGCTTGCCCCAAGGTAGGAGCTCCTCCATGCGCGGACCTGGTAGACATGCCATGCCGGTAGGGGTGGGTACGTTGTCCTCTTCGTGTTGTCGAACGATCATTACGAGCAGTCTTCCCATAAAAGCTCGATCCTCCTTGCCTGGTTTGCACTGACCTGCCTTCACGCAAGTCCTCTTCTACTCGTGATGCAGCATCAACCACTTCCTTCATAGTAACCAATCTAAGGGGTACTAGTCTCTCGCGAATTTCCTTACGGAGACCCCGAAAGAACTTGAATGCTTTGTCAGCCTCAGTCAGCACAGTGCTAGCAGCATACTTCAGCAACTCCGTGAACCTGTTTAGATAAGCAGTCACAGTCTTGTTCCCTTGCTCGAGTAGTGTGAACTCCACGCGGCGCTGCTCTAGCCAGTATTCCGGATAGAAATGCTCCCGGAACGCCTCAGTGAATTTCTCCCAAGTAACTAGCGTTGTAATCTGCGGCTCCATAGAACTCCACCATTCCTCAGCATAGCCTGCTAAGGAGTAAGTGGCAAGGGTAACCTTCTCCTCATCCGGTACATGTATGGTGCGAAATACCTTTTCCACACGCTTCAGCCACCTCTCTGCCACATCTGGGCTTGTATTGCCCAGAAACTCCGGAACCTTCTCCTTGCGATATTTTGAAAATATGTCCTCTTGTCGCGGTGGCAGCGGTGAGGGGGGAGGAGGAGGAGGAGGAGGTGGCTGCGGTGGTGGATCACCATCTCTCCCACCCATTCCAGACCCCCCTTCGGACGTAGATCTCGACAATCGCTCCTCGAGCATAAGCTGTCTCTGCTGCACATCCTGCAGCATCGCCATCATCGCAGCCAATTGCTGCGCAGTCTGATCCCTACGAGGCGGCATGATCTGCATGAGTAGAAATAAAAAAAAGGAATTGTGATTAGATTCAAGAGAAGAGGTCATTTGTCAACCTTGATCATTTTTTTGACAGTAGTCAGCAGACTACTTGTCTAATGTACAATGGTATTTCTCCGACCATACAGTTGTCTATGACTAATGGGGTAATTGGGCTCTGATACCAAATGTAACGCCCCACCTCGACGAGAGCGCATCTCAACACCCATTCACGTTATTACCCAACAACAGTCATAAACAACCTGCATGATATACCATTTATACAAAAAAACATAGGAAGCAAAATCTAAGTTTTCATTGATAACAAAGTCCACATAGGAATAGCAATAAATCCCCAGAGTCTCTTTATTACATCATAAATACTTGGAAATGAAAGATAGCAACAACTACTAAGAAACTAGTCCTCAAACTTAACCACGTCCTGCAGATGCACCACCAAAGATATGAGCCTCTGTCTCCTCCTCTACACTTCCTGTTGGATTTCCAAAGAATGTAACTCATGAGTCAACTGACTCAGTAAGGATAAAATAACTTATAAATCAAGAGAGAGTATAGGTAGGCAATGCAAACGCAGTAATTGACAAGTTTAATGGAGAGCAATATCAAAAGCATCTAGTAATATACAATCAGATATAATTTAGGCATTTAACTTTTACGTAACCAAAAATCAATTCCTTGACATATCTTAATCCTTAATTTCATTTACTTATCCCGGACTCGCCCGTCAAAGGAGAAAGATTGCACTAGAAATGAAGCCTGCAACACTCCATTCATAGTGCAACCTAAAACCTGTGCGTAAGCGCGATCCTTCAGCTAGTCTAGTTGGTAGTACTCTGACACTCGAGACAGGGCTTACATGCCCGATGAGTCGCAACACTGTCAATCGAGTCTGCCGGAGGAGTCTCTCTCGCTCCCTAATAAGTACAACAAAACGGATCCGTACGGTGTAATGCACGCGTGCATCCACCTTAATTCCACCAGAGTACTTACCACCACCCCATTCTATGATGCCCCTCGAATGGGGATGACTCACTGTTGGCTCAGCCGGACTACAAGGGTGTGCACACACCTTGTAGTATTTATCTCTTATCCCAGCATCTATTATTTATTAATAAACTTCAATCAAAGATAAAGAGATAAGTAACTCCACAATGAATCCCGTTTATCATTAATTATCCATTAACATTTTAGATCCTTGAATCCTAATCCATTCCAACGGCTCTTGACCCACAGTAACGTAGTTTATTCACAATTATTCTGTATTACCCCTCAACTCATTATCTCTCTCGCATCTAGACAATTAAAAAGACAGGCACAATCCAGTCTTTTAATAAAATTGTATGCTTACAGTGCGATGAGTCTTCATGCGTCTAAGACAACCCAAACAATATGTTGCTCATTGTATCTAGGTTTCTAACATAATTATTCTTGCATCAAAAAAAATTAGTAACCAGAATAGCAAGCTTCACGTGATCTATGTAAACTCCATAACTTATAAATCATGTTTATATTTCTGTCTCTCTGTCTCTATTATGTTTTTATTCAAACCTAAATAATACATTTTCTTAGCTATGGTGCAGTACCTTTATATTATCAAGACATATGATTTATTCACCAAGAGAACGTTCAAGATCTTGAGGCAATTTAGGTTACACGAAATTACATAACACAGATTAACTGTGTATTTAAACGTAACCATTTTTTTTATTCTTGAGACAAGAAAAGGATCAACCACCAATACAAAAAAATAAACTCTAAAATGTGGAAGTAGCAAAACCAAGAGGATATAAACAAGGCTAGACGTTTCCAATTCCATTATCATCTATAATACTATAATTAGGAAGGTGTTTATGACTGAAAATAACCATAACCATATGATAATCTATAACTTATTGAATCTATTTACCTCTACGATAAAAATCAATACCACCCAGTAACACGATCCTAATATTTACTAACCACAATGCTCCAAAAATATTAGACTTATAGTAATATATATAGTGGCTGGACTTATCCATGTTTTAATCCAAATCATATTATTAGGGAATATTGTAAGATCCTACTCAATATATAAATATATCCTTGGTCCTGTAACAGTTCCATAGTATTGGGTGACACGATTTATATCTCCACTTTCTAAAGAACTTATAATTATACTGCATAATCATATCATTACTAACAAAAGAAAAATGGATCCATCGCCTTTACAGAGAAAAAAAAAAGAGTGACACGACAGAGGCTGACTCTAACTATGCAAGGAGCCATGTTCCCTCCATATTACTCGCATGAAGGCGATGGGAAAAAAACTATCGCGACTTATACAATGAATAAACTCATGCACCGTAATCAACAAGGATTAGATTTAACGAGAGTTGTGTTTTACCAACAACAAAAGAAACGATCTGGGGTACGATCGAGATCGGAATATCTTCCCCAAAGATGAAAATCTCCAAGTATTTGTGAGGAACACAATAACAAGAAAGAGAAGGTCGAGGATCCGTTACCTATGCTCGTGCACGCCTTTGATCCACGTGCTCGATCGTCCGATCACCCATCCGATGAGAGGACTGCTTTTCCCTTGCGATGGCCTTCCTCGTCTTCTTCTTGTCTCGAAGCTACGGAGCTTGCACCATTATTTTTTTGGCTCTCTAGAGAAGGAGATGGAACAAGATAAGAGAATGACTTGGGAAGAAAGAAAGGGTGGATTAGGGTTTGGAAAAGGAGTAGGAATGAGGGGAGATAAAGGGTGTGGGTCTTTATATAGTTGGGGATTAAAACATTAGTTTTAGAAACTCTAAAACAACCCTAATTCGAAATTAATTAACCAAAACCCGTAACCCTTAATTCCCTCAAAAACCATGACCCCTCTTCACTAAAACAGGCATATCTCCCACATCCGGACTCGGAATTTCGCGTTTTTGGGCTCGTTGGAAAGCTTGCGACGAGACGCTTCTTTTGAGTATAATATTGAATAGCTTTTAAAGCTTCAGAAAATCCGAAAATTACGGGGTGTTACATGGGTTATACATTCTAATCTCAGCTTGACAACCCCAAATGTGTATGTGTTCCAATCTTGGTTTCCATCCCTTCCAAAGCTCAAATGGAGTGGATGAAACTGCTTTTGATGGAACTCTATTCAATATATACACACATGTCTTTAGAGCTTCACTTCAAAAGGATAAAGGCAATGGGGAGTTACTCATCATACTTCGAACCATATCCATTAAAATACGATTCCGTCTTTCGGCGACACCGTTTTGATCCGGTTCACCAGGCATTGAAAATTGATGTTCAATGCCTTCATCCTTAAGAAATCGTGCAAATGGTCCAAGTTTTTGTTCTCCTCCAATATACCTACCATAATACTCACCACATCTATCTGATCTCACAATTTTAATTTTCTTTTATAATTGTCTCTCTACTTTTATTTGATAATCCTTAAAAGCATTTATAGCTTCTGATTTTTCGAATAAAAGATAAAGATACATGTAACGTGAGAAATCATCTATGAATGTGATGAAGTATTTTTTACCACTAAAACATTCCACAGGAAACGGACCACATATGTCAGTATGTATAATTTCTACAAGACTAGTACTTCTCCTTGATCCTTTAGCATGTTTGTTGGTATGTTTTCCCTTAATACATTCCACACAAACACTAGAATCAGTAAAATCTAGAGTATCAATTACTCCATCATTTACTAATTTGTTGATCCTTTTAATGGAGATGTGACCTAATCTTTTATGTCAAAGCATTGATGACCGATCACTATTACGTTTTCGCTTTTTACCAACTACATTGCAAACAAGGAGATTATTTTCAAAATGTGGATCTAAGTGTAATTTATATAAATAGTCCACTAAGCCACCTATACCAATCAACTTGTCATTCTTAAACATTTGAAAAGATGTACTTTCAAATGAAAATTTGTATCCAAGATTATAAAGTCTAGATATTGAAATTAAATTTCTAGAGAACTTGGGTACAAAAAATACATCTTCCAAATCAAGTACATGGCCAGTTTACAAAATGAGCCGTTACGTCCCAATCGCTTCAACATGTGAAGTTATGCGATTTCCCATATAAACGCTTTGCTCATTTTTTAGTGGCATCCTTGTTTTCAAAAAGCTTTGGATGGAGTTTGAAATATGGATTGAAGTACCAGAATCAATCCACCAAGTGTTTAATAGGAACATCAATGAAATTAGATTCATGACATACATGACATTCAACAATCGAAACAGAATTTATAACATTGAATTGAGTAGACATGAAAGTTGAACTATCTGCAATAAATCATAACGAGACAACCACAATAAGCAAATAACTCAAGCATAAAACTTAATTCAAAATACTAACTTATTTAATATTTTGTGAAATCAATGTACTATCATTACAAGACTTGTTGTGGCTAAAGAATTGTAATATACAATTGATTTTTCTTAATAAATGAGAGAAATAAATTTTTCGAATATTCATTAGAAATTCCGTATCAGTGGGCATTAGAATAACTAACAAAAAAATATTTTTCTCATTTTAAAAAAATATGTACAATTAACTCCGTCACTTAATGTAAGTATTGTCATTGTTATCCTAGATGTTGTGGCTACTCTTGGATAACTAACCAATAATTACTTATTACAAGAAATAATAGGTACAATACGAATCGATCAGATGCTGTGGCTATTCCTCCCGATTCAATTATACACACTTATCCGAATACCTTTGAATGGAGTTAATCAAGCAATCTCCACTATGTAGATGCAATTTGATGCCATTAGTTTAAATAATTGAACTTTACCACTTAATGTAATTATTGACATTGTTATCCAAGATGCGGTGGCTACTCTAAGATAACTAGCCAATAATTACGCTTTATCAAAGTAAAACAATGTACAGGTATTGGTAGGATGTTGTGGCTATTCCTCCCGATCCAGTTATACAAATCAAACCAAAATGGCATCAAACAAACTTAATAAAGTAATAAAAAATGGTAGTAAAATGTATGGTTAGTATACAAGTGTACTAAAGTGGTACTAACCATGCAGTATTATCAACAAGTCTGTACAAATTACTGATATGGCAACGATATAAACATCATACGTTTATACACTTATGTGTACTAAATAGGTGTATACAATAACCAAATTGTATACACTTCCAAACAAGTCTCTAACAAATAACGTCACATTATATACAAAACCAAGTGTCAAGAATTGAAAGAAAACTTGATACAAACCTGAAGGTAAACTTGATATGAATCATACAAATAATGATCGTTATTTGTTAGACAAATACAACAAAGATCATTGTGTAGCGTACACATGCCATATAAAAAAACTATCTATTGAATAATATAATAAAGAGTGAGTTGAATAATCTAAAAGATAGATCGGCCCTCCACAAATGCTTTTCTCATATTAATCAACATGTTGGGCCAAAACACAATTTATTCAACTTACTACCCAATAAACGGTAGTCGAACCAAAAGATAGTACATGATTAATCAACAGAATATTTATTATGCTTGTAAATCCACCAATGTTGATTTATCATTACTCAAAATCTGTGAATGCCGTTAAGGAAGGATATGGGTTGGAATCTCATATTTGATATTTAAAAAAATCATGTTGCATGAGAAATAGCATTTCTTTAACACTAGTGATTTTAAAAAATAAAATAAAATCAAACTATGCAACTTGCAACATAAGGAAGTCCGTTGCTTATTAAGATAGTGTTCATTGAATCATTAGTGACATTTCTAATAAGTGAAAACTCAACGTGGAGAATCCAATCAAAGTGGACAAAATACCAACTTTATATACAACATATACAAAGTCCATTTATCAATAAGGCCAGACTTTATTATAGAAAAAAATCCGGCAATTGCTATCTCAACGTATTGATGCTATATAAAAAACAATTTTTTTTAGAAAAAAATGTGATATCGGATTTTATGAATCAAAACTTGTCAATCCAATATGAAGACAAGGATCCTCCCGTTGTGGACGAACAATCCGACAAATATATATATATATATATATATATATATATAGGATATCTTTCAAATAGGACTTGGTCCTTCCTTTCATATGGAAGGCCAATGCCGTCATCCATTGGATTGACAATATAATAGAATCCACGGTTAAAACTAAAACCACTTTATATACCTGAAACCACCGATCAAACCATCGATCAATAATAGCCTTATTTAGAATATATGAAAGTAATTGATTTCCATACAAATCGGGAACGATTATTATCAGGATTTTCTTCCAGCATGTCTGTACTTTCCCCAAATAAACAAGTTCAAGTCAATGTTCATCACATTAAAAAAATTATTCCCAATAGAAATAACGACCATTACGGTGTAAGCCTAAATTTCTTATGAAATAAGATCACATAGATGATATTGAGGTAAGGTACCATATTTTGGTTTGCATTTTATCTCTCTAAACTCTTATTTTATTTTACAAATATATTTTTTTAATGAAACACTGGTGAATTTGTCTCTGATGGCAAGGGAACAAGATGATGGTGAAGCATTATCGGTGGACATTACTATTTAGTCCTTGGTGGAATGATTTAGTTATATTTCATACCAAATGAAATCTGGGTTGAACATTTTAGTTATTTTGTTTCCCAGTACAAATGACAAATGTAAGCTGTATAATACAATATATACTAACACAAATACAATTCTTATCACCATATTATAATTTCAACACTTCCATTATAAATACAAAACAATCATCGTGTGATATGAAACTAAATTTACAAAAATAATTATAACTCATAAAATTGAAAATTTGATACACAAAACTGAAACTTCGATAACAATCCTCTCTAAAAAAGGGTAAAGTGATGCATGAATATTATATTTGTATAATACAATAATAATTACCTGGAAATAAAATTATGGGTTGCATTCTAGTTTTGAGTTTGTGTAATATGTATCTTCTTTTGTACGATAAAATCCTTCGAGGATATAACATCTTAACATAATTGTGTCTTCCTCTTTCCTCAAAATTTTTGTATTTAACATCCCTAAAAATTAGGAACATATAGTTATTGCAAATCTTCAACGGAGAGATAAGGGAAATATTTATATTTATATACTACTTTCAATTGAAGTTTCCATAACAACCCTCCTAAAAATATGGACAGAGAGATGTGTGAATATTTGTATAATACAATACTAGTTAACTGAAAATTAGCTTTATTTTGTATTTTAGTTTACTGAGTTTGTATAATATGTACTTTTTTTGTACAAAAAAATCCTCGAGGATATAACATTTTAACATGATTGTGCCACTCTCTTTCCTCAAAATTTCCGTATTTGACCTCCCTAAAAATTAGGAATGGATAGTTATTGCAAATCTGGTTTTGTATAATGAAGTGGTTTTGATCACATCCTTTAAAAGTAGATCTAATGGCCAAATTGCTTGGCCTTCCTTAGAGATGGAAGGACCATGTCCTATTTGAAAGGCCCCCTATATATATATATATATATATATATATATATATATATATATATATATATATATATAAACGACAATAAGTATGTCGATTTCACGATACATAATTATACAAGACAAAAAAATGCTTTTGATTTTCAAATGCTCTGATACCAATTGATAGATCTAATAACCTGATAGATCTATTTACTTAATCTTAAAGATAGATTTAAGGTAATAATAGTTACCGAAAGCCATCGCAGCGGAAATGAAGTGATGAAGATTGGATTTCCTTCTCCTTCTCAACTCTTGCCTAATATGCTTGAGTAATGGATCCTCTTGCATTTTATGATTGAGGGAGAGGGGACCCCATCTATATTAATAATACATGATGGTTACCTATCCATTAAGGTAACCACCAAAAGCAACTTCTCAAGAGATGCATCCCTTCATAATTAATCATGAGTCACAATATAAAAATAAAAAATAATGTTGACAACTACCATGTATGGTAGTTGCCTACAAAATTTCTTACACAGCGACCACACGCCTAACAGCATACGAGCACTTGTCGACAAGCCAATTGTCATCCATGATGCCTTCCTTGTGCTTGTCTCCCTCACCAGGCTTTTTGACATGTGCTTTTGCATTACATGGCTCATTTATCTGTAGCTCTTCGTCATATTCCTCCTCATTAACCTTGTCTTCTACTTCACTATCTTTGCCTTTTTTGTCAGCATGAAGGATACAAAAGAGTAACGGATCATGGACTACAATAATTGGATGTAGAATAGGGTCACCAACGAAAAGCAACTTGAATAAGATAAAGTCATGCTTGCATGGTAAAAATGTATGCAAGTGACTGCAGGAAAGCAGTTAAATCGAGGAATTATTATTTTAAGAGAGCCTCTCCCCCATCAACATGTGGAGGCTTTGTTGCTCCGTGTCTGATCAGAATCTGCAAATTTTTTGATGAAGAAGATTTGATCTCAATTAGGATAGGTGAGATCTTTTTAAATGCATTCTTGAGGGGTGGAAATGTGTGATCTTATAGTGGGAAAATGTGTAAGATAATTTTTCCTTAATATATACTCTGAAATTAATTTGCCATACATGTTGGCCTGTTTGTTTTTGTTATACACCATAATTATGATGCATATTAAGGAGGCATCTTTGGTTTTATCCAAAGCTGTCCCTTTTCAACAGGCATCCTTAAGTCGTTACAAAATAAGCTCCTATTCAAAGAGGCATCTATTATGGATGAGTCTAAGCCATCTCATGTCGTCTCTCGCAACAAATGATGGCATGTCATTGTTGTTGTTTGTGATGATGTTTCAAACAAAAACAAAATTATGATCCTATTCATTCATTCTGTCAATAATGTGTTACTTAACATTCACATAATAAACTATTATTCATTCCATCACACAACATTCAACAAGTACACAGTATTTCAAAATAACGTACATTTTACTGACATCCGAGTTTGCAATATGTTTATATACTTAAACAGAAGATCGCATACTTTGCTGCTCTTTCCACTAGCATAGAGGTTTCATGCAATCTCCATAGTAAACTAGACGATTGGCTTATTTGGTTCAGTTGTGAGATTTTCGAAGCCTCATCTTTCGTCACACCTTCAAAATTATTTGCTTTCAAATGAGAATATCATGAAGTACCAAATATGCCGTCCTTTCCTTTCTCAGTTTAGGCGATTTGAAGTCCACATGGTGCACTGACATCAAGAACTACTTGGTTTAGATTCCAACCATGATGGTGGTTGTATTACCGGGATTAAAAACACGGCATATATAAAATAAGATCCGGCAAGATGATTATGAATCAATGCATTACAGATTAATAAAAGCATAATCAAGCATTTCCGATTCAAATGATTATTGTGATATGCATGGAGGAACCAAAGGTTAATCATTTTTATTATACGGAAAAATCAATAGGGTGAGATCCAGGAAAGACAAAGTTATAAACACATTGCAGCAAAGAAAACGATAAATAGATTAGATTAGAAATCATCGAAGCGTCCATGAAATGGACTGTCCATAGAGAGGATATCCCTCCCACAATACCAATGCATAGGGTCCGGCAATCCGCTCCCAGGATATGATGGCACCCGGTCTTTGTTTGCGCACACCGACAATACTATCTTCGAAAGTATCTCAAAGAATAGTAGCCAATGAAGAAGAATGTTCGTCCGCGAGAGCAGAAGAACAGATCAGGGAGAAGGTGGAAGGGTTTTTTCTTGCGAGTGATGGAAAATGACGTGGGGGGGAGGGGTATAAAAAGAGGCTTGCCTGCCCTAGTGCGTGGTGCTTTCCATTTTTCGAAAAGGATTTCGAAACCGCGGTCGAGTCCAAATTAATCGGTATGATTAATTTAGTCGACCTGCCAAATGAAACTTATAACAAATGTATCGAGATCTGAATTGACTCTCCTGATGTAACATCCCGATCTTAGGTCCTCGATCCGTTATCAAGGAAAACTGGCCCCGACAACTTGTTGGGTTCAGGTCCAAATGGATCTGTTGACAACCACCCAAAATGCTCAAGCTCAAGTTGTCAAGCAGTAATCCACACCACTTATAACCCGCTCTCACACTTTGTAAGTTTTAGATGTGTGACTATCTTTAGAGGTATGGGTGTTATAACCTCCCCCACTTATATTCGCAACATCCTCGTTGGGACATGGTTCATCACTTATTCTCAGTGATAGTGACGGTTGCACGATCCGAGTAACCATTTCCTCCTATCTCTTTGTAGGGGTGGCTCTGCCTCTTGGGTAGCTCTTTCCACTATTAGAGGGAAATTGGCTCTGATACCATTTGTAACATCTCGGTTTTAGGTCCCCGATCTGTTATCGAGGAAAACTAGCCCTGACAACTTGTTGGGTTCGGGTCTAAATGGATTTGTTGACAATCTCCCAAAATGCTCAAGCCCAAGTTGTCAAGTAGTAATCCACACCACTTATAACCCACTCTCACACTTTGTAAGTTTTAGATGGGGGGTTATCTTTAGGGTATGGGTGTTACAATGTGAGAGAGAGTTCTAGAGAGAGAGAAAGATAGAGGGACAATCACTTGTAATGAACAAGATCGTTTGATAATGATGTGGAAGCGAGGATAAAATGGACAATCTCGGGATCGTTACTCATGTCATCAATCATAGTAGAAAAGAGTGGTAAAGAACCAACTTAAATAAAACTTTTACATAATGATGGTAAGGTCACAATTGCAAGAGTTCCTTAATTGAAAGTGAAGATAAAAAAACTAGATGAAATTGTATACAGGATTTTTTTATTCCAGTGGGCATAAAGATGTCCTTCCAAACTCCCGTACCGACTATAATTCTTGAAGACGGTGTCATCTCCCTTAAACCGTTAATGATCTAATCCTTGTGTTCTCCTGAAAAAGATTAACAATACATGTTATGAGCATAATGCTCAGTACATGCCAAGTTGAGGTCAAGCCGGCTAGTGTAGAAATAAGGTCACATCTAACTAGTACATCCATAACATAAGGATAATTATTCCAACAATAAAGACTTATAAATTTAGTTCTATATCAATGTCATGTTGCATAAACTTTTTGACTAGACACAAACCAACATCATACATATCGTTAATTAACTTAGTGATGTATACGAAATATATTTCTTTGATATCCATGCAATGCATATCATACTTGCTTACATACCCTTAAGTTTTACCATATTTGCATGCGCGTCCGTAATATTAAAATAAGTACACATATACCATTAACATTATCATAAATTGCACATATGCCCTTAACATTGACTTACATTACGCATATGCCCATATCCTTAACATAATTTGCATGTATGCCCATATCATTAACATAATTGCATACATGCCCATAGCCTTAACATAATTTTTACACGTATGTCCTTATCATTAACATAATTACACACATGCCCTTAATATTTTTTTTATGTTTGGAGTTGTCTTGATTGTTAATTCTTAGGCAGTTGTGATGGATTTGATGCTTTACCATCGGCACAAGCAGTGCATAACAATACATAACATGTCAGTGTAGCTATCACTCTAGAGGACTTATCTTTTGCCTCACGCATCCGGAAGATGTTAGCCCTTTAGGCCCTTATGACCCCTTAGTTCGAGTCGGTGCCAAAAATCTTAATTTATGTATATTAACAATATTGTATTTTTAATAACCTATATAAACAAACATGTACATAGATTCATGGATAATACTCAATTCTCATTTATACATTGTTAACATATAATACTGTGTTTAATATGTTTGATACATAAACTCAAGTGTTTTTATCAGTTGTACCTTTCTGAGATCTTGCAATTTCATTTATGCCCCTCCCTTTTTGGGAATATCAGTAGTACCCCCGACTTCTTGGTGTTCTATCACTTGTGTCCCTCGAGTTAGTGGTCGTCAATACCCACCGTAAACAGACGTTAACTTTGAGGACATAAGAGGAATTTAATTTCAAAAAAAGGGCCGGAAAGTCATCCCACCATCTTCCTCCTCCTCCCTATCATCTTCATCTTCCTCTCCTTCTCTTCCTCCTCTTATTCAAGAAGCCTCCTCCCCGGACCCTTCTCGCATTGACTCCTGCCAACACACCATAGATCCTTGGGAATGAGGACCTCAAATTGGCTCAGGATTGGGATATAACAACTTGGTTCTTGGTTTTCTACGGATTTACAAGAAGAATTTTGGGGTATTCTCCTCTTTTTTTATTTAAACTTACAAAAAATGGCTATGAATCCTCCAGCATATGCTCTGATCTGGCATACGAAGGGAGCTCCTATGGCTTTGTGGAGAAGGACACTGACGAGGAGTGCTCGTCCGCATGGTCCATATGGGCCAACGCGATCACTGGAGATAACAAGGAGGAAGACCTTGAAGCTAATGATTGCTACGAAGAGGAAGATCTAGAGGAGGGAGATGGTTGTGGGTCTCTACGGGATGAACTATGCCAGGGAATTAGCGAGATGTCTGTGATGGAGAAAGAGGTGTCCGAGTTCACTGGGAAGCACACGAGGTTCATCTATAACAGAGATGACGAGATCAGATGAGGGAAAGAATAGCATCGCTGCTTCTCCAAGTGTGATCGTGCTCAGGGGTCTGCCTGTGCTGGAGCTTCCTCCTCCCTGAGGGAGCGGAGGGAGGTGCTGGGGGCAGAGAGGGAGAGCTGGGGTGGAGGGGAGGTGGGGGTAGAGAGGGAGGTGCAGGGGGCGGAGGGAGGTGCTGGGGGCGGAGAGGGTGAGCTGGGGCGGAGGGGAGGTACGGGGGGTGTAGAGGGAGGTGCGGGGAGCGGAGTGGGGATGGGGGAGGAGGACGATGACGACGGAGGTGGGGAGGCACATGGGCGGAGCAGGGGGCTCGGGGGAGGTTGTAGGAGAGCTCAAGGTGGAGGAAGAGAAGGGATGAAGAGGAAGAAGATGGGTGAGGAAGAAGATGAGGTGGTGGACGAAGATGGGTGGACGGTTACACCCCTCTTAACAATACCATGGTTTGAAGAAACCATAGTTAAGTTTGACTCAGTGAAGGTTAAAGTAACGGAGGGGAACAAGCGATAGAATGCCAAGAAGTCGGGGAGCACTACTGATATTCCTAAAAAGGGAGGGGCATAACTGAAATTGCAAGATCTCAAAGGGATACAACTAATAAAAACCATAAAATTAATTAGTAATGCAGAGATAAGTTGTTTGCAAAAATTATCATTGTTATCAGAACAAGTATGATTGTAACTTTAATTGGACACATTATAAAATAATTTGATCAATAGAATCTAACCAGTGATTCAAGTTATATATATATATAAATGAAATCATAAGGAAAACAATTTCTAATTTATATATGTTGGATATGCAGGACCCACAACTCTTCATAATGCATTAGATTACATATAGAATCGTGTTTTAGAAAAAATATAACGATTACAATAATCAATAGTCAAACCACATTGCATCATTCCTTTTCATCAATCTTACAGTGGATTCTACATGCGGATCTAAACAATAGATGTATAATTTACAGAATAAATATACAACATTTTTTCCCAATAGGTGGACTCAAACATATGTATCATAAAAAGTGAACAGTATATCCCGTGAGGTTATGACATTAATGCAGTTATATATGTCACAAAAATGCATGGTAAGGAAATCTCGATCAAACGAAATGTGCATCATCTATTTACGCACATTAAAACGTTACTTAACGATCATATATGTTCGGCACATACCTCGATGAGACGTGAAATCCACCCTCAATGATTCCTCCTATCCGAACCTTCGTCGACCACATCGTTGCTCCTCCTATTTCGTCGGATCAAGACTTCGATGCCGACGAAGAAAGTTGTTACCAGATTCAAGAATGGTGTGACGAAATGTCATCGACGGCCTCTCTCTCCCTTTATCTTTCTCTCTCTCTCTCTAGAACTCTCTCTCTCTCACGTGTATGTAAGATGTTGTAACACCCTAAGTCCCAAATATAGTCCCACATCTAAAACTCACGAAGTGTGAGAGTGGGCTATAAGTGGTGGGGATTACTATTTGACAAACTGGGCTTAAGCATTTTGGGAGGTTGTCAACGGATCCAGTTAGACCCGAACCCAACAAGTTGTCCGGGCCAGTTTTCCTCGATAACAGACCGGGGACCTAAGTCTAGGACGTTACAAATGGTATCAGAGCAGGTTTCCTCTGATTTTGGAAAGGTCTACACGAAGGGACCTAAGCCAGGAGTGTGCATCTGCCACTATCATTAGGAATAAGTGATGGGACATGTTGCAACGAGGACGTTGCGAATATAAGTGGGGGAGGTTGTAACACCCTAACCCCAAATATAGTCCCACATCTAAAACTCACACAAGTGTGAGAGTGGGTTATAAGTGGTGGGGTTTACTACTTGACAACCTGGGTCTAAGTATTTTGAGATGTTGTCAACGGATCTAGTTAGGTCTGAACCCAACAAGTTGTCAGGACCACTTTTTCTACATAACGGACTGGGGACGTAAGCCCACGATGTTACACCCAAGCTGGAGACAGGGCGGAGCGGAGTGCGTGCGTGTGTGTGGTCATCCATTCCTCCTCTCTACTATTGTTACAAGAGCTTGGGGGTATGAAATCATATATAACCCCACCAAAAGTTTAGAAATACTAGATGTGGTAATAAATTTTCACTCATAACTTCTCCTTTCAACTTTGAAAATTCTCAACTTTCCTTCCAAACCATTTGGTTTCCCAATTGAGACCAAATTAAATTCAATTGTAATTACATAGGCTTTCCAATCAAAAGCCTAATTACATACTTTAAATACAACAATCAACCACGAATTCACCAATTTGAAAATAAGATTCAAAAAGAGTTAAAAGATATCTTTCGACTGTCACAATTTACTTTCAGTAAAGGTAACTTCTAGTTTGAACCTCTACATGAGTTTACTACTTTTACTTTAACATGAACGAAGTGAACTATGTCTTGAGTTCCAGACTTTAGTGTTAAAGTATATGGTAGAAACAACAAAGTATTGTTCTAGATACAATCTTCAGGGTTTGTGCTCTTAAAAGCCATGCACCCTTATCTTATTTCATGAATGTGTTCAGGAAAGACCCTCTTCCTTTAACTGCAACCCACAATAACACTCACATAGGTGACATTCTCTAAGATGCACTGCTAACATCCTGCCCAAAGGATTGAACCCATTCAGATCATATGCTCTTCCTAAACTTGCATCTTAAATAGCACTTAGGCTTCCAAGGACAAGACACTCATGCATATGCATTAAGATAAGAGTGCCAACCAGTTCTCTAAATAGATTGTTATTACCACATTGAACCTACTTTGTGGGATCTCCATTCAGATAGGTTGGACTGCTACTATAGAGGAACTCCCAATGGGTCTTAGTTCCATCCCAAGCCTAGACTTTAGGACTAAATATCTATCAAGTCCCTTAGTCAACGGATCTATCGTGTTGTCTTTAGATCCAATAAAATCCACAGCCAACACTACTAGAGACCTTAAATCCCTTAACGTCTTAAGTCTGATTTGTATGTGTCTCCTTGTTTTCTGATTGAACTTTGAACTCTTGATATTTGCAATTGTGGTCATGTTATCACAATGCTTCGTGATCGCAGGAATTGGCTGACCTAACATGAGAATTTTAGAAAGAAGTTCCCTTACCCATTCAGCCTCAATTCCAGTGGTGTCCAAAGCACACAACTCAGTCTCAAAGGGTAGATCGAGCTAGAATGATTTTTTCATAGACCTCCAGGAGACCGCATCACCTCCAAGCGTAGAGGCATACCTAGTAACACCATTTCTCTCAGACTCCTCTATTCTCCCTATCCAGCTTGCATCACTATATCCTTCTAGTACAGATGGATGTCTACCATAATGCAAATTAAGGTAAATAGTTCTCTTCAAGTACTTCAATCTCGATCTAGAGCCTCCCAGTGAGTACGGTCAGGATAGCTAGTGTATCTACTCAGCTTTGCAAGCGAGAATGAAATATAATGTCTCGTGTAATTTGCAAGATACATTAAGCTTCCTATCACTTGTTAATACCTTAACTGAGCTACAGGTACTCCACTTTTATTATTAAATAGTGTTTTGAATGATCGAAATGAGTGCTTACAACTTTGCAGTCTTGATATCCAAATTTTTCAATTACCTTCTCAATATAGTGAGATTGAGAAACTACAATCCCATCAACTGACCTTGTCAGTTTGAGACCCAATATCACATCAGCAACATCCGTATCCTTCATCTCAAACTTGCTACTTAAGAATGCTTTAGTCCCATTAATAATCTGCATATGTGATCCAAACAACAATATGCCATCAACATACATGCACAAGATAATATACTCATCACCTTTCACCTTGGAATGGACACACTTATCGGATTCATGAACCTTAAAGTCACATGAAAAAATGATTTTGTCAAATTTTTCATGCCACTGCTTTGGTGTTTGTTTCAATGCATTAAGGGATTTAACAAGCTTTTAAACCTTTACCTCATTTATAGGAGTCACAAGTCTATCAGGTTGATCCATATAGATCTCTTCCTCAAGATTGTCATGCAAGAAGGTAGTCTTCACATCCATCTGGTGGATAGAGAGATCATATATAAAAGCCAATGCTATGAGCATCCAGATTATGGTTATCCTTGTCATAGGTGAATAGGTATCAAAATAATTGATACCTTCCTTTTGCCTAAAGTCATTGGCAACTAATCTAGTTTTATACTTTTCAATTGATCCATTACGCCTAATCTTTCTCTTAAACACCCATGCACCCAATGGTAGAGCACTATTTGGATAAATCAATCAGTTCCCAAGTTCCATTAGCCATAATAGAATCCATCTTAGATTTAACGGCTTCCTTCCATTGTTTTGATTTAGATGAAGTCATGACTTCCTTATAACTTGGTGGATTACCCTCGATCTGGTAGATAACAAAGTCGTTTCCCATATCCTTGGCTATTTGAGGTCGTTTACTCCTCATTGGCTTAATTTATTCTGAAATATCATTGGGTTCATGTTGAGTCTTAACCCTCAACATTAATTATCCTTTCCACTTGATTTGGAATCGATCCCGATGTGGAGGCAACATCATTTATCAAATTCTAAAGCATCCCAGTCTTCGTAGGGAATACATCCACAAAGAATGTAGCATCATAGAGTTCAACAATATTGTTGACATCTATGACCGGTATCTCAGACCGAAATACCAAGAACCTATATGCATGGTTGTTTTCCAAGTAACCTAAAAAGACCGCATCAACAGTTTTAGGACCTACCTTCTTTCTCTTGTGTTCTAGGACTAAAACCTTAGCAAGACAGCCCCACACTTTGAGATACTTTAAGCTTGATTTCTTGTTTCTCCAAAATTCAAAAAGAATACTTTTCTATATGTCTTGGAGGGCCCTTATTCAGAATATGACAAGCCGTATTCAAGGCCTCTCCCCATATATAGGTTGGAAGTCCAGAACTCTGTAGGAGAGCAATGATCAAGTCAGTTAATGTCCTATTTTTTGTTCTGCTATCCCATTTGATTGTGGTGAATATGGGGCAGTAACTTCATCAACTATGCTAAATATCTTGCATTGTTCATCAAACAAGTTAGAAGTATATGCACCTCCTCTATATGACCTTAGATGTTTATGCACTTTTCGTATTTGTGTCTGATGAATACCCATTCAGCACTCTTTATTCTTATATTTTAGCTACAAAAACCTTTGCAAATACATGTATATTCATGTAAATACAAATAATTACTAAAAGCATGCATTGTATAAAGTTTAATAATTAGCATGTTTTTGGTGCAAAAATAAAAGAATAAAGAGACAAAAGAAAAAGAGGGAAATATTTAGAATAAATATTGAGCAACCTAATCCCAAGGGAGGGCTCAGCATGGGCCTGACCGCATAAAAGCCAAAATAGAGGGAGATAGGGGCTCATGTGTGTAAATACACCTGTAAATACAACAAAAATATTTTCCTCCAAAAATAGAATAAAAGTGGCTTGTATATATTGTATATACTTGATAATACAAAAATCAAAGCAAAAATAGAAAAATTCAAAAAAAAATAATCCTTGTACATATTCACCCTCTACATACATCCACTCCTATATTTACTTCACCCTATAAATACATAAAACAATTTCCATAAAATTTGTATATGTTTTATCTTTTATATTGTAAATAAATAAAATAAAAATAACAAAAACAAAATAAACAAAATAAAAAGAATAAAATTAAAAACCAAAAAGAATATTGTAAATATACCATGTACATATATGTATATATCTATTTATTTCACCTTTGTATATAAATAATAAAAATAAAATAAAAATACCTCTTTATTCCTAATTTTATGCTATAAATAAATAAAATATAAAATAGGAATAAAAATGCGCAAAAATAACTAATTAAAAATCAAAAATCAAAAAAACCTATATTGTATATATACCTGTATATAGCCCTATTATGCAAATACCCTATTTTTATTTCAAAAACATAATTAAAAATCACAAAAAAATAGAAAAAAATAAAACAAATGTTTTTCATGTTTTATGTTTTTTTATAATTCGGCCATTTGCTATTTTTAATTTAATTTTCAAATCATTTCTAGGTGGTTGATTCTCATTGGTCCACGGGGATGTTGACCGCCCGGTCAACTCCCCCCTGTGGACCACTTCCTACGGGTTCTAGACGCCCGACCCGATTTCTCCACATTGTAGCGTCCAGACCCCATCATCTCTCACCCAAACCCAGGGTCCTAATTGTCCTTGCCAGATCCGACACCCTCGCCGGGACGCCCGCATCGGGGTCCGCGCTCTGAGCTGCCCTACCCGATCGTTTTTAGTCGGACCCATGGCAGTATAAATCTCGAGCTCCGCCTCCCATTTCCGCATCTTTGGCTCGTCATTTCTCCACCTAGTGACCTCCATCATCCTCGCGAGAGTGACAGCTCGCCGCTGGTGGTGTAGCAGCGAGGCAGGAATGTGAAGACCTCAGATCCGGCGTCTTCGCGCCGCCGTGCTCCGCCTGAAGGTAGAGCTCGAGCCTCGGGCCTCGACGACCCGCGAGGCAATGACCCAGAGCTTCCAGAGCTCATGCCAAATCGATTCGTCCACCCAGGTAGCCTTAGTTTCCTTGCCTTTTCTTTAATTTTGATTTCGCCCCAAATCACCCGATCACCGTTCACCTTCGATTCCGGCCACCTCCGCCTTCGTCTCGATCATCGGACCACCCCATCACGTCCGCCTTCTCCCCGCGCACGTTCTCTATCCCTCCATCCAACCCAGCTCGCACAGGAGTTGGGAGTCGAGTTCCTCCGCCGTCGCATTGCCGGAACTCGCACGCCCCGCCGCACCTACCACCTTCACCCACGTTCACAGGGTCGAGGCACTTTGCCCTCGACCCGCGAGTCTGCTAATGTACTTTGCAGGTCCATTCGAGGCCGTCTGAGGGTCTCGACCATTTGAAGCAGTCGCTCCTCCTCCGCTGACCTCGCCTGAGCTCCCCAGAGCTCCGTCGAGTCATCGGAGGGTACCAGTCGACGCGGGAAGCCGAGGAGCTTCTTCTCCGATGATCAGTGGCCCACGAGGAGGCAGGGAGCGCACGCAGCGAGCCGGCAAAGGTCGCCGGCCACCAGTTCTTCCTCGACCTCCAGATACTGTCGGATCGTCTCCTAGCTCCAGTTTGCATCTCCACCGTCCATCTGAGGAGCCATCAGCAGCGCTCGATCCTTGGAGGAGCGATCCAGACCGTCGGCTCAGCGAGGCTTAGCCACAGGCCTCCCCTGTCGTCCGATCTACCACGTGGTGAGGTCCCAGCCGTCGATCAGCATCGAAGACCCCAGCGTTGGGCGTCACCCTTCCACGACCGTCTGATTGCACATGTGGCGCCCATCTGACGGTCTACTTAATAAAGGGTAAATATCCTCTTAGGCCCTTAGTTTCTGAGTAGTTTGGTTTTAGTCTTGTAAATACTTTAGATAGTTTATTTCTGTTAGGTAAATTGCACTTTGAATCCTGTCATTTCTTGCATTTACATGTATGCCCCTGTGTGTAGTGGATCACGTACGTCGACACGTGTTTTGTTGGGATATTTGCATGTTTAGCCTTGTTCTTCTAGGGTGTTCCTGAAATGAATGAAAAATTTTATTAATTGTATATATACCCCTGTGCGTGGTTTTTTTTAGAATATGTGTTGAAATTCGTGGGTATTTTGCACTGAGGTCCCTGGACTTTTAATACCTGTTATTAAATAGTCCAAGAACCTCAGTTTCTTTGCAATTAGGTCCCTGAGTGCCCAAATGACGCGCCTCGCGTGTGTTTTCTTGGAAAAATTGCACCGGACCCCCTGGAACTTTTACTATTTGCGTACAGGTCCCTGTGCATTGTACCCTAGTTTTGATTTTTAAAAAAATAGCAAATTAACTCCAAATTCAACGAAAATTGGATAAATGGCTCCTGCCATGGTGTAAAATTTTCTTTGAATTTTGGGGACATTTTTTATTGCACTTATTATTTTTAAAAATTCAAAAACACGCTTTTTCTTTACTGTCTGAGTTGAAAATTCACAAAAAATATTAAAATTACTCAAAAATTCACAAAAAAAATAGGCAGTAGTTGGTTTACATTGTTTGATTTTCTGACCAATTTTGGTCATTTTTGGATATATAAAACTCATAAAAATTTAAAAACACTAAAAACTCTATAAAAATTCTAATAATTAATTTAAAAATTCAAAAATAATAATTTCAGTGCCTAAATTTTCCTTATACTTTCTAGTTTTTAGGAAAATTACCTTCAGACCTTGATAGGCCTTTATCTATTTTATATTGGCCCTCCAAGTCTGACCGGACAACACTTTCATATTTCTGTCTTGTTTGATTTTTAGAAAATTAAATAAACATCAGAAAAATACCAAAAATTAATCAAAAACAGTAAAAAAATAAAAAAACATAAAAATATTTTTATTTTGATTTTTGGGGTGTCTGAATAATTGCTTGAAGTTGGTTGCCTTATTGCTTTCTGTATTTTCCTTATTACTTAAAAATCTAAAAAAAAATTAAAAACCCTAAAATCCACCAAAAATACCTTTTCTCTTATTTTATTCCTTTTTAGACTACTTCGTAGGCCGCAAGGCCATCACGTGCTCCTTGTGTTCGACCCAGGTGGCTATACCAGGTTAATATAATAGCGAGACCGCTTCTTGTGCTTGATTGATTTTTATTCGATTTTGGTGGTCTATTTTTCTCGATCGACTGCGCTTGGTTACTTGGGTCGCAACGACCCTTTATTACCTTTTACCCGAGTGAGCAGGCGCGTCATCAGAATGGCGCCATTGCCGAGGAGCACGGCTTAGTAGTCAGCTTTTTCCGCGGCTTTCTTTTTCGCAGTTTTCTGTATAGATTTGTGTATATATTTTTCTGACATTGTTTATAAAATAATCTGGTCTGTGACACTTGTCTTCTTTCTTGCGAGGGCCCGAGGACCGAGGAGGCGACTTTCGAGGAGCCGGCGCAACCGCGGGATTTCGGAGGCGGCTCCCTTCTGCTCGGAGCTGCAGGAGAGAGCGATAGAGTAGCTGAGTGAGAGAGGAGTAGTTTAGGTTTATTTTAGCACATTTGATTATTGTAATAATACAGGTACACTCAGCAGTAGGACTTGGACTGAGACTTTTCTCGGGTCTATTTCGTCGAGCACCGGTGTGCTCGGGGGACCCTTTAGCTAGCTTAGATTTTTCGCGGCTTTTTCGCGGTTTTTTGGTTTTTCGCTGCCTTTTACGGTTTTACGCGGTTTTTCTCGAGCCCCTAGCCGTAGGACTTTCTATTTGACTGTGTCGTAATTAGTAGGATCCACACACTTAATAGATTGCATGCTCCTATAGATCGTTAATTAGACCTACTAATAAAAGATTAATAAAAATAGTTGATTCATTTTCCTTCGAGCCTACGCGCCGCGAGCCTGTCCCGTTAAGTGCTACTCCTGAACTCGACCTGTCGAGAAGAGGAGGGGTGGGTCTAGATTGGACTCTCTAGATCGAAGGCGAGTGACCAGCTAGACGGTTCTGTCGTGTAGAAGTTGCCTGCTTAGGACTCGATTTTTTCCCGCTGCACCATATAGGTAGTTTACTTTTTTGTCTTTACATTATGCGCGGATCATATTGCATGTAGAGTGCTGGAGTCAGGTACGCCTTTCTTACTTTGTATGCATCATTGATTTATCGCGCATCGGCTTTTTCGTCTTCTCCCCCTGTTTTTGACTTAATAACCAGGAGAACCGAAAAATTCGTTAAGCGATTTTGCGTGTATTAAAAATATCTAAAAAAAGAAAAACCATAAAATTGGGACAACTAAAACTATTGATCACTAAAATACACTTGATTTAAAAACTTGTCTTGGGGAGAGCAACCCCCTCATTGCTTGGTTTGATTGTACGAGAGAGTGACCCGTACACTAGGTAGATCCCTCCGGTACCATTCTCGACTGATTACCGACACTTCTGTGCGGGACGGTCGGTTGGGAAGGTATCGGGTATCCCAGTAGGTCACGTAATCGCTCTGACATTTTGATTGTTCACCAAAATAAAATTTGACAAGATAAATTGACCGAGCCTTCACGGTCTTCAGCTCGCGTTGCGTTGGTGAACTTGGGGGTTTGCTTGGTTCTATCTTGGGAGAAGAGTCACTTCATGGTGACTCAGGGGATGGTGTTTGGCCATATCATCTCCAACAGGGGCATGGAGGTTGATCTGGCCAAGGTTGATGTCATTAGAAAACTTGCACCGCCGTCCAATTTACGACAGTTACGATCATTCCTGGGGCACGTCGGTTTCTGCCGGCGATTCATTCGTGATTTCAGTAGGGTTGCCCAGCCGTTGACTGACCTACTGACGAGAGACACCGAGGTCCTTGTCGATGACAAGTGTCTTTCGTCCTTCGAGACTCTCAAGCATTGTGTTGTTGAGGCTCCTGTCCTCCAGCCACCAGATTGGTCTCTCCCATTCGAGATCATGACGGATGCCTCCGATTTTGCCGTGGGGGCCGTGCTGGGATAGAGGAGGGATGGAGTCCCTTTTGCTATCCACTATGCTAGCCGCACCTTGGATTCCGCCCAGCGGAATTATACAATCACAGGGAAAGAGATGCTAGCAGTAGTGTTCGCCCTAGATAAGTTCAGATCTTACATCATTGGATCTAGAGTGACTTTGTACACAGATCATACCGCCATCAGGTACCTCATGGCAAAGAAGGATGCCAAGGCCAGACTGACTAGATGGATCCTTCTACTCCAGGAGTTCGACATTGAGATCAAGGATAAGCCTGGAGTCAAGAATGTGGTGGCGGATCATCTCTCCTTTTTAGAGCAGCCTGAGGATTCTGAACAGATTGATCCCATTTGTGAGACCTTCCCAAATAAGGCGATCCTTGCTATCGCCTCTCTCCCGTGGTATGCCGACATTGTGAACTTTCTTGTTACTAAGAAAGTTCCACAAGGTTGGCCCAGGCAGAGGCTTGAGACCTTCCTCGCGAAGGCCAAGTCTTACCACTGGGAGGATCCCATCCTTTACCACGAAGGAGGGGATAGTGTCTGGCGTAGGTGCATTCCTCAGGATGAACACCATAGCGTCCTCACTTACTGCCACAAGCTTGAGGCAGGAGGACATCATTCAGGGAGGAGAATGGCACAGAAAGTGCTCCAATCCAGCTTGTGGTGGCCTACCCTCTTCAATGACTCTGATGAGTTCGTGAAGAGGTGTATTGACTGTCAGAGGATGGGCACTTGTGGACAGCGTGATATGATGCTGATGCAGCCCATTCACTTCTGTGAGGTTTTTGACGCATGGGGCATCGATTTCATGGGTCCATTTCCTAAGAGTCAGGGATTTGAGTACATTCTGTTAGCCGTAGACTATGTTAGTCGTTGGGTTGAGGCTATCCCCGCCCGAGCTGCTGATGCGAGGACAGTTTGCAGATTTCTGAGGAATCACATCATCACGCGGTTCGGGGTACCTCGAGTATTGATTTTAGATGGGGGGTCCCATTTCATCAACGACCAGGTGAAGGCCCTTGCTAGCGAGTTCGGCATAGACCATCGAGTTGCCACGCCATACCATCCACAGACGAATGGTCTAGCCGAGGTGTCGAATAGGGAGATCAAGACTATATTGCAGAAAGTCATCCGCCCTGACCAAAAGGATTGGTCACAGCTTTTGGACTCGGCCTTGTGGGCATATAGGACGTCTTTCAAGACACCATTGGGCACATCTCCCTTTCACCTCGTTTATGGCAAGCCGTGCCATTTACCTGTTGAGTTGAGGCACAAGTCACTTTGGGCAGTCACAGATATTCTTTTGGATCCATATAGTGTAGGAGAGCAGAGGAGGGCAGAGTTAGCAGCCCTGGAGGAGCTTCATGATGCCGCCTTCTCAAACAGCCTGCAGTATAAGGAGAGAGTGAAAGAGTGGCATGATTCTCATATCAGCCACAAGCATTTCGAGCATGGACAGAAAGTATGGCTGTTTGATGCTAGGCTTCGCCTATTTCCAGGGAAGCTACAGAGCAAATGGAAGGGACCTTATCTTGTGAGAAAGGTACACGACAACGGGAGCATTGATATATCTGAGTTATCTTCTGAGGGTACCTTTCGAGTGAACGGCCAGCGGCTCAAGCCATTTCTAGATCATGAGCCGCGGGTCGTTGATGTTGCCCCTATTCATTTTGCGTGAGATGTGGTCTCTCGACTCACATCTATTGCATCTCACGCCTGATTATCACTGTTCTTCCGACTTGTATAGATCCAGTTGTCTATATCACTCTATTCTTTACTCTCACATCCCTTTTTTCTCATATTATGATTATGCTATACTTAGGGTGTACTTTACCCTAAGTATAGGGGGATGTAGGACCTTTGGGTATTCTTTTTATCCTTTTTACCCCTATTTTGCTGCCTATACTTAGGGATATTCCACCCTAAGTATAGGGGGGGCAGATTCTGTACATCCTTCACTCGGATTTCCCTTCATGTACAGCTTGCTATACTTAGGATTACTTGATCCTAAGTATAGGGGGAAAGCCGAGACTCTCTTGATCTTCTATTCATTCTATTCTTTGATTCATCTCTGTATATAGCCATTCCTTTTCACGTCCCTATACTAAGCACGAGTTATGTCTTCTTTGTGGCTCTTGATCACTTTGAGGACATCGTTCGAGCTAGGTATAGGGGGGTGTATATATTTCATATATACTTTAGCCATAACTCGTACTTTGTGTGAGTGTGTTAATAAATAAAATGGCTAAAAACCTTAAAAACCACAAAAATTAAAAATTTTCCTGTAAATAATCATTCTTTTATTGCACATACACAGCTAGTGTACAAATTATTTTTGTAAAAATGTTTTCAAAATCTTTTGGTGTAAAGTTTGTGTGAATATTTTCTTATCAAAATTATGTATATAGTACAAAATTTTTCCAAAATGTTTTGAAAATCAAAAGTTTGCAAAAATCTTGTGTAAATGTGTGTAAATACTTTTGCAAAACTTGCATTTCATGCATTCATCCATTCATGATCTCAAAACATTTTTCAAAAATTTTGCATGTTTGTAAAAATTGTGTAAATAGCATCTTTGTATATATATTTTGTTTTTCTGGATCATGGTTGACATTTAAACTAGCCTGGAATGAAATTGGGAAATGGAGCTTGATTAAGATCTTAATCCACCTAATTCTAAGAGGAACCTTATAGGGCTTAGGGTTAAGTCGTTTTAGGTTCATTTAGACTTAATTCTTTGAGTCCACTAGGCTATGATCATATGTCATCTTGATGAGCCTAAGTAGAGCACTTAACAACACACGCATGACTCTTAGAGACAATGGCTTGACTTGCACCAGCACTTTACACATAGCTCTCCACGGATGAGGTGGTGAGGAGGCAGTTTCCTTTGGCTTGGGGTAGCATATGAGGGTAGTACTTCTAGGCGGAACCTCTCTTCTTCTTCTAGTGAAGGAAGTGCATCTCAACTTGGTCTAGTGGTGATGAAGGCTAAAGACAGAAGCCGTGGGTTGCAATAAAGCTTCAAAAGAGGGATTGTCTACTGGCTCAAGAGGAAAAACTCCTTGTATATATGTTGCACCATGTAGATATGTTGTACAGTTGCACATGAAAAAAATGTGCAAAAAGAAAAGAACTCCAAAAATAAGTGGTGGGTCGGATTGATAATTTAATAACCCACCGGAGTGTATATAGTCAAATAAAGCAAAAGCTTATGGTATCCATGTTACATCTCATGAAGCTTGCAGCGGGAGACTTAGCTACACTGGTTAGGCTCCCAGGGATACATGGCTACACTGGCCATGGTCCATTCTTCATCTTCTTCCCCCTCTTCTTGAGCTGGTTGCACTTGAACTTAGAAGGGAATACCCCGCTTCTCGAGGAAAGAGTTGCTAGACCGAGACATTAGAGTTACCAGGTTGGGGGAGGTTGTTTCTTTGTTACTTCTGAGGTGGGGAGCTACATATCACTTACACTGCATGGAAAGACTCATGGTCATTAGAGTTTGTGTATGTAGAATTGTTCTGATCTGGTTTATTGAGGAGTCTTGTCCATAGATTGGTGGAACTTAGAGGCTGTTGAGTTTTAAGCTTAAGTCCAAATAAGGTTTCGACACATTAATAATCCAAAGATATGATCGAGCTCCATATTTCAATTTAATGAAGACGAGTTTAATAATCAGCCTTAATCCATGTATATTCTCCTCTTTTTCTTTTTCTTTCTCTTTTGCACTTCTTTTTCAAATAAGTGTTTGCTAAGGGACTAGCAAAGTTAAGTATAGGGGGGTGATGAATACCCATTCATCACTCTTTATTCTTATATTTTAGCTACAAAAACCTTTGCAAATACATGTATATTCATGTAAATACAAATAATTACTAAAAGCATGCATTGTATAAAGTTTAATAATTAGCATGTTTTTGGTGCAAAAATAAAAGAATAAAAAGACAAAAGAAAAAGAGGGAAATATTTAGAATAAATATTGAGCAACCTAATCCCAAGGGAGGGCTCAGCATGGGCCTGGCCGCATAAAAGCCAAAGTAGAGGGGGATAGGGGCTCATGTGTGTAAATACACCTGTAAATACAACAAAAATATTTTCCTCCAAAAATAGAATAAAAGTGGCTTGTATATATTGTATATACTTGATAATACAAAAATCAAAGCAAAAATAGAAAAATTCAAAAGAAAAATATTCCTTGTACATATTCACCTTGTACATACACCCACTCCTATATTTACTTCACCCTATAAATACATAAAATAAATTTCCATAAAATTTGTATATGTTTTATCTTTTATGTTGTAAATAAATCAAATAAAAATAACAAAAACAAAAAAACAAAATAAAAAGAACAAAATTAAAAACCAAAAAGAATATTGTAAATATACCATGTACATAGATGTATATATCTATTTATTTCACCTTTGTATATAAATAATAAAAATAAAATAAAAATACTTCTTTATTCCTAATTTTATGTTATAAATAAATAAAATATAAAATAGGAATAAAAATGCGCAAAAATAATTAATTAAAAATCAAAAATAAAAAAAACCTATATTGTATATATACCTATATATAGCCCTATTATGCAAATACCCTATTTTTATTTCAAAACAATAATTAAAAATCACAAAAAATAGAAAAAAATTAAAACAAATATTTTTCATGTTTTAAATTTTTTATAATTCGACCATTTGCTATTTTTAATTTAATTTTCAAATTATTTCCAGTGGCTGATTCTCATTAGTCCACGGGGATGTTGATCGCCCGGTCAACTCCCCCCTGTGGACCACTTCCCACGGGTTCTAGACGCCCGACCCGATTTCTCCACATTGTAGCGTCCAGACCCGATCATCTCTCACCCAAACCCAGGGTCCTAATTGTCCTTGCCAGATCCGACACCCTCATCGGGATGCCCGCATCGGGGTCCGCGCTCTGAGCTGCCCTACCCGATCGTTTTTAGCCGGACCCATGGCAGTATAAATCTCGAGCTCCGCCTCCCATTTCCGCATCTTTGGCTTGTCATTTCTCCACCCAGTGACCTCCATCATCCGCGTGAGAGTAACAGCTCGCCGCCGGTGGTGTAGCAGCGAGGCAGGAGTGTGAAGACCTCAGATCCGGCATCTTCGCGCCGCCGTGCTTCGCCTGAATGTAGAGCTCGAGCCTCGGGCCTCGAGACCCGCGAGGCAACGACCCAGAGCTTCCAGAGCTCACGCCCAGTCGATTCGTCCACCCAGGTAGCCTTAGTTTCCTTGCCTTTTCTTTAATTTTGATTTCGCCCCAAATCACCCGATCGCCGTTCACCTTCGATTCCGGCCACCTCCGCCTTCGTCTCGATCATCGGACCACCCCATCACGTCCGCCTTCTCCCTGCGCACGTTCTCCATACCTCCATCCAACCCAGCTCGCACAGGAGCTGGGAGTCGAGTTCCTCCGCCGTTGCATCGCCGGAACTCGCACGCCCCGTCGCACCTACCACCTTCACCCACGTTCACAGGGTCGAGGCACTTTGCCCTCGACCCGCGAGTCTGCTAGTGTGCTTTTCAGGTCCATTCGAGGTCGTCTGAGGGTCTCGACCATATGAAGCAGCCGCTCCTCCTCCGCCGACCTCGCCTGAGCTCCCCAGAGCTGCGTCGAGTCATCGGAGGGTACCAGTCGACGCGAGAAGCTGAGGAGCTTCTTCTCCGATCATCAGTGGCCCGCGAGGAGGCAGGGAGCGCACGCAGCGAGCCGGCGAAGGTTGCCGGCCATCAATTCTTCCTCGACCTCCAGATACCGTCGGATCGTCTCCTAGCTCCAGTTTGCATCTCCACCGTCCATCTGAGGAGCCATCAGCAGCGCTCGATCCTTGGAGGAGCGATCCAGACCATCGGCTCAGCGAGGCTTAGCCACAGGCCTCCCCTGTCGTCCGATCTACCGCATGGTGAGGTCCCAGCCGTCGATCAGCATCGAAGACCCCAACGTTGGGCGCCACCCTTCCACGACTGTCTGATTGCACACGTGGCGCCCATCTGACGGTATACTTAATAAAGGGTAAATATCCTCTTAGGCCCTTAGTTTCTGAGTAGTTTAGTTTTAGTCCTGTAAATACTTTAGATAGTTTATTTCCGTTAGGTAAATTGCACTTTGGACCTTGTCATTTCTTGCATTTACATGTATGCCCCTATGTAGTGGATCACGTGCGTCGACACGTGTTTTGTTGGGATATTTGCATGTTTAGCCTTGTTGTTCTAGGGTGTTCCTAAAATGAATGAAAGTTTTTATTAATTGCATATATACCCCTGTGCGTGGTTTTTTTAGAACATGTGTTGAAATTCGTGGGTATTTTACACTGAGGTCCCTGGACTTTTAATACCTGTTATTAAATAGTCCAAGAACCTCAGTTTCTTTGCAATTAGGTCCCTGACTGCCCAAGTCACGCGCCTCGCACGTGTTTTCTTGGAAAAATTGCACCGGACCCCCTGGAACTTTTACTATTTGCGTACAGGTCCCTGTACACTGTACCCTAGTTTTGATTTTTAATACAATAGCAAATTAACTCCAAACTCAATGAAAATTGTATACATGGCTCCTGCCATGGTGTAAAATTTTCTATGAATTTTGGGGACATTTTTTATTGCATTTATTATTTTTAAAAATTCAAAAACATGCTTTTTCTTTACTGTCTGAGTTGAAAATTCACTAAAAATATTAAAATACCTCAAAAATTCACAAAAAAATTAGACAGTAGTTGTTTTACATTGTTTGATTTTCTGACCAATTTGGTCATTTTTGGATATATAAAACTCATAAAAATTTAAAAATACTAAAAACTCTATAAAAATTCTAATAATTAATTTAAAAATCCAAAAATAATAATTTCAGTGCCTATATTTTCCTTATACTTTCTAGTTTTTAGGAAAATTACCTTCAGACCTTGATAGGGCCTTTATCTATTTTATATTGGCCCTCCAAGTCTGACTGGACAACACTTTCATATTTCTGTCTTGTTTGATTTTTAGAAAATTAAATAAACATCAGAAAAATACCAAAAATTAATCAAAAATAGTAAAAAAATATAAAAAACATAAAAATATTTTTTTATTTTTAGGTGATTTTTGAGTGTCTGAATAATTGCTTGAAGTTGGTTGCCTTATTGCTTTCTGTATTTTCCGTATTAATTAAAAATCTAAAAAAAATTAATAACCCTAAAAATCCACCAAAAATACCTTTTCTCTTATTTCATTCCTTTTTAGACTACTTCGTAGGCCGCAAGGCCATCACGTGCTCCTTGTGTTCGACCCCGGTGGCTATACCAGGTTAATATAATAGCGAGACCGCTTCTTGTGCTTGATTGATTTTTATTCGATTTTGGTGGTCTATTTTTCTCGATCGACTGCGCTTGGTTACTTGGGTCGCAACGCCCCTTGATTACCTTTTACCCGAGTGAGCAGGCATGTCATCAGTGTCTCAGCCTCATTCTTAAATATAAGAAATTTTTTATGGCTTCATCCTTGGTTTTCATCAAATATACATAGCAGTATCTGTTGTCATCATCTCTAAAGGTGACAAAGTATTTTTATCATCTCGGGTCAACATACCATTAAATTCATAGTTATCCGTATGCACTAAATTCCAAATTGCGCTATCTCTAGAGACGGACGGAAAAGACTTCCTAGGTGTCTTAGTTTGCACACAAACTTCACACTTTTGAGTTTTTAATATTGTGTTTAGGTATCAACTCTAAATTCAGCATTCTTTTAATTGAATTTAATTTCACATGTCCCAATCTAACATGCCACAGATCACAAGATTCTAGATTATTAATTACATGAGACACATAATTAGAACACTCAGAATTCAAAACATTCATTGCATCGATATTACTAAATCACATCTAATTCTAAACAATAAATCAAAATTTGTCAAATAACATTTTCCATAAAAAATGCTATGTCTTAGAATGACAACTTTGTTACATTTAAAGTTCAATTCAAACCCATTTCTAACTAAAATGGAGCCCGATAAAACATTCTTATTTACATCATGGACATGCAGCACCCTGTGCAAATGCCAAACACGTCCAAAGGAGAACCTCATGTTGACTTGTCCTGATCCCAACACCTTGATCGCAGAATCGTTCCCCATCTTCATAGTCCCACCACTATAGGTATGATAAGAACAAAATTAGGTTCTGTCAGAACAAATATGTACATGGGCCCTCGTATCCACCAGCCACTCATTAGGATCGTGGATATGGTACAGTTCAGATTTTATAGAGGCATGCCCTTCGCCAGTCCCAAATCCTGCATTGATCATGTTCACTTGTGGACTACCATCTGTAGCCTTAGGTTGAGACTTTAAGGAAGGACAATCTTTCTACCAATGGCCAATTTGATTACAGTGTTAGTAGGGTTTTTTCTTTACCTTTTTATGGATCTTACCCTTTGGTTCATTTTATCATTATTACTACCCTTTTCCTTTTTATCTTTGCCCTTTAAAGTCATGAAATTGACTTCAGCCTGAACAAATACAAGAACCGCATGCTTTTGTTTCATGTGTTCCTCCTCTATGGCGATTGCCATCAAGTCATCCATAGAAATTTTCCTCTTTCTGTGTTTTAAGTTTATACCGAAGTCTTCCCAAGACTTAAAGAATTCTTCTATGATGCACATGATCTGAAACTTCTATGGAAGTTTCATCTCAGCATCTTCTAAATCATGGAGCATGAGTAAAAACTAATGTGCTTGTTCAAAAATCGATTTCCCTTCATCTATGGAAAACTTCAACAACTTGACGACGGAGTATTTCTCAATACCAAGATCTTCGGTATTATACTTCCAATACGAGTCTTCCCATAGTCCTTTGCAATCTACGTAGCTGAACAATATACATCAAACAACATGTTGGACAAAGCCAACAAGATACAACCAAGACATATACGATCCCGTTCCTTCCACACGTATTGCACCGGCTATCGAGTGTGGGGTTTTCAGCTTCCACCATAGGACAATCGATTTCAAGCATAGATATTAATCATATGGTGATTAACCAGATCTTCATGCGTTGTTGCCAACGCTTGAAATTCCGACCACCGATTTTTTTTGGTATACCCGCCATACCCACCTTCGATTTAAACATTATTTCCGACATGGTTTTAAAACCAGTTCAAGATATCCTCTCTAAGATTTTTATTACCAGGATTAAAAACACAACATATACAAAATAAAATCAGTGAAGATCATTATGAATCAATGCATTACAAATTAATAAAAGCATAATCAAGCATTTCATATTCAAATGATTATTATGATATGCACGCAGGAACCAATGGTTAACCATTTTTATTATTTGGAATAAATGAATAAGGAGAGCTCCAGGAAAGAAAAAGTTATAAATACATTGCAACAAACAAAATAATAAATAGATTAGATTAGAAATCACCAAAGCATTTACGAAATGGAGTGTCTTTATAGAGGACATCACCCCTGCAATACTGGTGTGTAGGGTTTGGCGATCTTCTATTAAGATACGAAGGCACACGGTCTTTGTCTGTACATACCATAAAGACTGTCATGAAAGTACCTCAAAGAATAGCAGCCAACGAAGAAGAATGTTCGTCTGCGAGAGTAGAAGAACACATCAAGGAGAAGGAGGAAGGGTTTTTATTGTGAATGATGAAAGACAACATTGGGGGAGGGGTATAAAAAGAAACTTGTCTGCCCTTCCAAAACCGCGGCTGAAACAAGGTCGAGTCGGATTCCCAATACAATCAAGTCCAAATTAATTAATATGATTAATTTTATCAACCTGCCAAATGAAACTCGCAGCAAAAGTATTGATATTTGAATTTACTCTCCCGAGCCCGAACTCAAGCCCGAGCCGAAAACAGAGCGGAACTCGAGCCGGAGACAGAGTGGAGCGCATGCACGTGGTCCTCCATTCCTCCTCTCTAATATTTCTACAAGATCTTGTGGTATGAACTCATATATAAGCCCATCAAAAGTTTATAAACAATAGATGTGCTACTAAACTTTCACCCATAACTTCTCCTTTCAAATTAGGGAGTTCCCAACTTTTCCACCAAACCATTTGGTTTCCCAATTGAGACCAAATTAACTCCTATTGTAAATGCATAGGCTTTCCAATCAAAAGCCTAATTACATACTTTAAATACAACATGAGGTAATTCTGGTTATTAGCATGTATTTTCTTCAAAATATTCATGATCATCTACTTCTAAAGGAAGATTGTTTTGTCAGCATTGAGCTTTCGATGCACATTGTTGTACCTCGACCATGTCCTCATGCTTAGGCACCAACATTGACATACCCTCCTCTCTCAACATCTGCTTTATCAAAACCATCTCTAAATTACCATATTGATAAATCTCCATTTTATCATCTTTATTCTATCATTTGGACCTTAAAATTCCTAATAAATGCATGTAAATACCTTTAATTCATGCAAATTATCATTCATGCATTGTTGTATAAAATTGTATAAAATATTGTTTTTAATGATAAAATTATAGAATCAAGAAAGAAAATAAAAAGAATAAAATAACGAATATCAAGATCCCAAACCCTGAGACCTAGGCAACTTGATGACTGAGTCGATAAGGAATAAAGTAGGGGAGATAATGGACAAAATTCAATAAAAACCTCATTTATTTACTCATTATTTATTAATTTTTGGGACCAATTTTATTTTACACTTTTTTAACCTAAAATAAAGAAACTTTGTACTTGTAGATAATAAAATGTAGAAAAATATAAATTGATTTCACACAAAAATAATAAACAGTTCAAAATACACACTGGATCAAATTCTAAAATCCCGGCTTCCCAGAAACACTGGATCTAATTCTTTCTATTATTTTATATTTTGATACTTTTGTGAATATTATTTATAATATATGTACATATTAAAACTAGAATAAAGCACTAAATAAGACACTAAAATAAAATATGTAAATAAAATACATAGATGAATATACAATAACTATACTTACATATTAAATACACCAATTTGTTTAAATGTAAATATTATATCAGAAAAATATAATAAAAATATTTAAGTGTATAAAATAATTTATAATTATATAAAATAAGAAAATAATATCAAAAAAATCAAAATAAAAATAATTAAGCTAAAACATAGATGAATATACCTATAAATATACTCTTAGAAATTAACTTGTAATAAATATCACCAATAAATAAATAAAAATAATATTAAAATACTACATAAAATTAAAAACAATTGTTATTTTTAACTTTTATTTAGTAATTCATCTATTATTTTATTATTAATTATTTCTCATTTCACTCGGTTTTGCGTTATCCACGCCTAGGTGGACAAATGAGGAGCCACCATGCGTTGACCCCAGGTCCACTGCACAGTTTTCTTTCGTCGACCCTGTCAGAACCCAAGGAATCCTATTTCTCCACTTTTTCATACCTAATCTGTTGCTTGAGGCTATGTGCATTCTTCACCAAATCTCTTCACCCTTCGATCGGTCATTTCACCCGCTCTTCGCCATCATCAACCCAAGCTCCCTTCATCTGTAATCTCGTGACCTAGCAGCCCTTGCCTTGTTCTTAAATAAGCCCTGATCACCTTCTTTTGCTTTTTGGGATCGGCCTCCGGCCACTGAAACCCTCAAGTCATTTGCACAACAGGTCGAGGATGGTGATAACTCCTCCTCGACTGACTTGCAGTAAGCATGTGGAAACGAACAGCTTGGTTCCCGTCGCTCGAAGCTCACTCCAGCGACACCATCTTCGGTCCTCTTAAAGGTCCATCGAGGTTTAGGTTAGCTTTTAATTATCTCCTTCCTTCCCATATTTTAATTCCGTCGCTTTCGTCGTGTTTGATCTTTGTCTGTAGTGTAGAAACTTAGTGTACGTCGGAGCATAGAGGTTCGGCCACTGTTTAAACCACTTGTACTTCCTTGTGTTAACACCAAAATCACTTCAGCACCGTCCCCTATCGCTTTACAATCGCCCTGACCCATCTATCCACCTAGATCTACCTTGATACAGCCCTCCAGTGTTCCTCTGCCACCCTTCGCTTGAACACATCCGCCCGCCTCGCTCACCCTTTGATCCCATCAAATAATGGCCCAAGAACCTTCTCCTGAGCCCCTTCTTCCTATATGAACATGTTCATGGAGGTACAGGCCTCTTTCGAGGTGAATTGCGTCTAGGTGGTTGCTCCTAGGTGCCATGATCTTCATCGGCTCGTCAGGACCCCTCCGATGGGTCCTGGACTCTCTTGAAGGCATCAATTGCTGCAGATCCTCTTCACCGAGCTTGCGAGCCTCTCAACAGCCTGAAGGAACCTGTGGATCACGAGATATAGTCAGAACAAGGAAGAACGTTGTCATATTCTTCCTTGTTCTTGAGGAATGAAGCAGAGCCGTCTGATGGGGGGCACCCTAGATTATACAGCAGCCCTCAGATCGGCTTCAACCACCGTTAGATCAGAGTCTGGAAATGATCCCATGCTTTCGATGATGAAGTGGTATGGTGAATTCTCCATTGTCCGATGAGCCTAAGTGAACAATCCACCACTGTTGGATCACACATGATACAGGGTAATTTGCACAAACACCCCTACCTTTTATTTTATTTATTTAGCATCGTAAATAAATTTGGTAGTGTAAATAAATATGAGAAAATTGCAAGTACCCCCTTATCTTTACTACTTATTGCATTCGGGTCCATGACATGTCACCTCACGTGCAATCCCACATGAGGTGGCCATTTTATGTGGATACCCTCACAAGTACTTATATTTTGAATTAGTCTAATAAATACGAATATTAGTTGTATATTTTGGCAAATTTTCTCTCTGATCCATGTGCTCTTATTTTTTTACGTATATGCCCTGCTAGTCAATGTATTTTTGTGAGTTTACTTGATTTATTAAAAATAACTATTGTCTTCCAAAAATCCTCAAAAAAATACACATAGGTTACAGATTGTTCTTAGTTTCATGCTCCAATTTTATTTTACAATTTTGGATCCTTTTATTATTTTATAAAAATAAAAAAAGAGCACAAAATGTCATTATCTACAACATATAACCCTAAAATATAAAATAGTTTTGAAAAAATCCAAAAAAATAGTTTTGGGTTTATCTCTTTATTTTAGACCTTCAGACAAAAATCACTAAAAATATAAAAAGAAAACCCTTCAAAATCGAAAAAACCACAAAAACACTTATAAAAATCTACAAAATTCCTAAAAACTCCAAAAATAGTGTTTTATAATTTAAAATTTCTATACATTATTATTTTTAAGTCAAAATTAAATTGGAGAAATTTCGATGCTGTTTGCTATTTTTCATATCCATTTTAATTTGGCTTATTTAATTAATCCATGATTTAGGATATTTTTGACTTTAAAATGTATCAAAATTGGAAAAATTATCCAAAAAGTCACAAAAATAGTTAGAAATTATTTAAAATCCAAAAAATAATTATTATGCATTTATTTATATTTATATTTATATTTATATCCTTATTACCCTATACTGTATATATAGCCCTGTATATTATTATGAGCTCAACGGGGCTGCCCCATGGTTACCTCCATCCTATTTTCACGCAAAAATTTTTATTTTTTCACAAACTATCACCATGTATATTCATCTATATATCCCTTCTATATGTCAATCGAATTTCATCAGAAATAGAGACTCATATGCCATCCATCTAGAACAGGTCGATTGCAGCAATGTTTAGCCCATTGAAATTACCTGTTCTGGATGGAGGGCATAGAAATCTCTATTTCTGACAAAATCCGAATGACATATAGGAGGGATATATAAATGAATATACATTGTGATATTTTTGAAAACAAATGCGAGAAATAAGAGTAGGGGCAGTCATGTTGTGGAAGGCCCATTTTTTCCTATTATATATCTTCTATAAAAAGAAAAGGAAATAAAAAATATAAAAATATAAAAAATCTAAAATCTAAAAGAAAATGAAAAAAATATAAAAAAATAAAATTAAAAATTAAAACCCCAAAAATGAAATATAGACAAAGATCACGGTCACATTCTTTGCACATTTTTTGCATAATATATCCCTTCTGCTTCCTGAGTTCGACCTCTACATACTTGCACCTATACACAACATTATAGAGTTATACTAAATTTTAACCCCACATTTGCTTTTCATTGCTTGATTATTAATTATGGGTTAATTATTGATTGATTAGGGTTTATTGAGGGGTCAACACATCGACTGCGGTACGCCTTGTGAAAGAGTACGACCCTCATAAATCTCTGATTATTAAATAGCGTCGTTGTCAGGGAGAAAATGCGCATATATTGATTTTTGACTAATTGTGATTTATATTTCTACATTTTGTTTCATTTATTTTATCTTTTATTTGATATTATTGTTGAGTTTTCTAATCACCCCTCTTCTTATTGTCTTTGTTGCGAGGTACCGCAGATCGAGGGAGGCTCTACTTGGAGCATGCGCACCCACGTGAAGGCGCATCAACTTTTTAACATAGCTGTCAGGAGGAAGCATCAGAGGAGTATTTGGAGGGAATTTTGAAGACATGACTTTGTGCGTTTATATTATTTAGCATTTGTGTAATTTAAAAGTGAGAGAGAGACCCTTATTATTGTAATAGTTCAGGACACTCCACGACACTTCATGAGGTCCACTGCCCAAAGGATTGTTCCCTTGGGGGCCTTGTCATCTTTTTTGTGATTTTCATCGCATTTTTTTCATTATTTCCTGATTTTGTTTCTTTATTTTGTGTGATTGAGCCCTAGTTGTAGGATTTGCTTGATGATAGTATTAGGTCCAAATACTTTATTATTATTTCTTGTTCCTAGAGTCTACATTTGGATCTAGTCAAACCTTAATTGATTCTCATTAGAATTGGAATGGAGCGTCGAGAGGGACTCTACACAAGCTTGCGAGAACCGTTGTGGCGGGCACCGAAGATCTCCCCAAGACCGGACTGGATTTCATTTCTGAGTGATTAGCATTTGTGCTTTACGATTATAGCAATTTCTCCTTTAGGGTGATTTTACCGAATTGCATTTGCATATAGATAGGTTTCAATTCTGTTTAGCATCCTTGCATATAGAGAGTTGGAGGCAAGTGATCATTTACGCTTTAGCGTACATAATCGTTTTCACCTCTCATTGCTTTTCTGACCCTCCCTCTGATTTTTTGATCACATATGCGTCAAAAAGAATCGACTCCTACATAGGGGCACGCATTTTTATTAAAAATCTAAAAAAAGTGATAACAATAAAATCGAGACTGCTAAAATTACTCGACCCTAAAAATCAACCAAAAAGAAATATTTTCTTGGGATGAGTAATCCCCTCATTGTATTCGTTTTATATTGCTCGCGTACACACTGTGGTTAGTGCCCAAATCCTACCAGCCTTCCAAAAGGTTTATACAACTTTTACATTCTCACCTAACTCTAAAACAGACAAGATAAAGAGACCGAACTTTCATGGTATCATCGAGTTGCGTAGATGAATTGAGGGGTTTGTTTTATATGTGTTTGTTTGTGTTTACTTATGTGTATACTCGATCTCTCTGTGCATTTGCACCTTTCTTGTTATATCTCTTGATTTGACTATTGTGTTCTCTCGATCATTTCCTTTTGTTTTAGAGATGGTAGATGAATCTGCGATTCATCACTCTAAAAGTTGAAAATAGAGCTTTGTTCCCGAATAATTAGAGGCATATTTCTACTTATATTGTATAATTAGCGTTCATGCATGCATTGATAAAATTTGCATTTTAGCATTCATATTTGCATAAAATAAGAAGCCAATTTCACTTGTGAATATTCACCTGTATATTAGATAAAATACATTATATGTATATATTTTATACTAACTCCGAATCTAAAAAAACCAACTCTATTGTCTATATATGATTAACACTAATTAAAGAAAAATATCCAAAAAATACTAACTTATAAAATTACCCAATAAAACCTCAACCCAAGTTTGAAACCATGAACCTTAAAATATGCATATCTCTCTCATACAGCCTCCGAATTTAGTCTACTCACTTTTAAAGTAATATACATTCAAAGACCTTCGAAACAAGACCAATTTCATTAAAATCGGAGCTCGTATGCAAAACTTGGGTTTTGGGCCCCTTTTGTATATTGTACATATTGACCGTTTTGCCCCTATTTTTTATCATTTTATTTTCTTCATTATTAAAAATCCAAAAAAATAGATTAAGTTGTAAATATTCTTCTCATATTTTCTCTATTTTTATTTTGATTTTTCTCTTATTGAAAAATGATAAAAAAAATTACAAAAGATAAAATGCGGTATTTTATATCTTTAAGGTACCACCCAAAAATACATTTTTGTACATATCACTTCCTTTGATTTTTGGCCCTTCACGAAATTTGTAGATCTCGTCGAGACGAGCAACTTTTGCGTTGACTACTTTTTGATCGAATCCCTTTTGTTATTTCTTTTTTATTTTTCTTTACATTTAATTTTTGAATATTCTGGGAGCGACATGTGGCGGCTCCTGGAGCCGCCACATGTCACCCCAATTTTTTATTTTCGGATTTATTTTTTTTATTTTCGGATTTTATTATTTTAATTATTATTATTTTAATTATTATTTTTTAGTAGCCTACTTATTTTACTTATATTATATATTATTTTTTCCTTTTACCATTTCTTTTCTTCCTCCCTTCTCCAAGTCATCACTCCCTCCACCATCCCTCCATCTTCTCCACCTCTTTTCTGACTTCCTCCCTCCTCTTTATATTCTCATCCCCTCCATCATTTTTCTCCATCCGCCATTAGAGAGGGCAAGCTCCATCTCTCGTTAGTCCACAGTGACGGCGTAAGGATCCAACGATTGAGCGACCACGAGTCTTTTCCACCTCCGGCGAGATCCACGGGGTGACCTCCGTGTTGCAGCAGCCCCACGCTTGTTGATAGAGCTTGAGCCCCACCAGGCTTTTGAGCGACGACCAACCTCCCAGGTAAAGTCCCAGTCTTCTCTCGTTTATTTTCTTCGGTTCTTTTCCCTCTATTTTTCTCCATTTTTGTTGTTATTCTCAGTTACACATCTTCTTCATCCCATCCAAATCAAGTTCACACCCTCCACACACTCTTCATGCATGTGTGTGCTTGTGCTCCTCCGTGATCCGAAATCAAATCAAAAGCACCCTCATGTAGCCACCGTTTTTATTGTGCTTCATCGACCATCAGACACTCACAAACATTTATCAACACATATCTCTATTGTTCTTGTGTTCTTTGACGCATCATCATCTCGATCGAGCCATAGAGGCTCGAGCAAAACCCTTTCTGCCAAACCTTTGCAGGACGTCAACTCGCAGGCATACACTCGCACAAGACCGTCGTTGTCAGCATCTCCCCCACCAACTCCGGCCGCCCCCGTGCGGCCTGACACCCCCGCACAGCCGCCCACCGCAAGGCTGAGCTCCACCCGTCGTTCCCCTCCATCTCCTCTCGTGGCCGAAGAAGCTCCAAGCTCCTCTGTTTCATCTCTCCAAAAACAGGGGAGACTTATCGCATAATAAGGACAAAGGGAATTTGCAAAGGGGACACTTGCACCCCTTTGCAAGTTTTTTAAAAAAATTGAAGTTTCCGGCAATTACATGTAAGTCCCTGTTCTTCATTTCAGTTCATATTTCTTTTTCTATATTCCACTCATACCCCTGTATTTGTACGTTTTTTTGTCGTCATTCTGTCATCCATTTTTAATTCCGAAAATTGCATTGTGTAGCATAACTCTTGTTCTATAATTTTAACATTTATTTGTATTTTTCTGTTATGCAGAATATTTATGGAATTTAATTTGGGGAATTAGACCTATTTGGATTAATTTTGTTTCTGAGAAATATCATCGTTTGTTAATTATTAAAATTGGTTTAGTCATTTTCACTAAAGTCTTCATTTTTTATTATCCATGCATCTAAAAATTACAAAAAAAATTAGTAGCTTAATTTAATCATATTTCACCATCTGGCCAAGTTTCATAATTTTTGGAATTAATTTGACTATCTTTCTGATTTAACTTGTAATTTCGCCTGATTTTGCATGTGCCTTACATAAAATATACAAAAAAGACCAAAAATATCTTCTTTGAAAATCATACCTTGGAAATTTGCTTCGAATCTATCTAAGGAGACAGCTGCCTCCCTGAGTTCGACCTTCGACTTTCAACCAAGTAAAAAAATTTACCGCTCGAAATTAATTTGACTATAATTGAAAGTGGTTTTTGATCTGCTCTCATTATCCGACTGCAACAAACAATATTAATTAATTTTAACATTAATTTTCTCGAATTAACAAGGGTAGTGGGATGCGGTATCAAAATGGCGTCGATGTCGGGGTTCTGGAGCTGAAGGTGCGCGTTGTTGGTTGCGCGCGTGACGAGGCGGCTGGAGGTCACGTAGCGCGCTGGACGCATGGGTTTGATCGCACGGCGGAAGGAGGAGAGGCGCGTTGCGGGGCGGCACACCCACCGAAGGAGGCGGGCACGTGGCGTGGGAGGCACGGCCCCTGGGCGGTGATGAGCGGGCTGAGCGGCTAAGGTAAAGGTACAAAAATGGTCGTTGCGACCTCAACCACTCAGCTAGGCTCGATCAAGAAAAATAGACCACTAAAATAGATAAAATCAATCCAAATACGAAAGCGGCCTTGCTATTAATTTAACCTGGTATAGCGACCAGGGTCGAACACAAGGAGCACGGGTTGGCCTTGCGGCCTACGAAGTAGTCAGAAAGGAAATAAAAGAGGAAAATATTTTTGGTGGTTTTTAAATTATTTTATATATTTTTTTTGGATTTTTAATGTGTTAAGAAAATAATGAAAGCTAAGGAACTACACACTTCAAAAAATTATTAAAAGCACTAAAAATCAACCAAAAATTCTAACAAAAATATTTTTATGTGTTTTATAATTTTTAGTGTTTTGTTGATTTTTTGGGATTTTTCTGATGTTTATTTAATTTTTTAAAAATGAAACAGTGACTGAAATGAAAAGTACTATCCAGCCGAGCTAAAAGGGCCTAGATAAAATATCTAAAGGCCCCAAATTAGCTGGGAGGTAATTTTCCTGTAAAGAGGATAAAACAAGGAAAATTTAGGCACCTATATTATTATTTTTGGGTTTTTGGTTTAATTATTAGAATTTTTATAAGTTTTTAAGTGTTTTCAATTTTTAGTGGTTTTCAGTAATGAAAAATAGCCAAAATTGGCTAGAAAATCAAACACAACAAAACAAGCAGTAGACAATTTTTTTGTAATTTTTGGACACTATTTACTATTTTTTTTGGGGTTTTTTAAGTTAGACAGTAATGAAAATGGAGGTTTTTGATTTTTTAAAAATAACAAAACAACTCAGAAATGTCTCCAAAAATCCTTGAAAATTTTACACTATGGCAGGAGCCATATCCAATTTTCGTTGGATTTGGAGGTAATTTGCTATTTTATTCAAAAATAAAGAAGGGGCACTGTGCACAAGGACCAAAGTGCAAGTACCCGGAAGTCTGGGGGGTCTGGTGCAATTAACCCAGCAAAACACGTGCTATGCGCGTGCCTGGGGCACTCAGGGACACAAATGTAATGAAAATAAGTCCTGAGGGCTATTTGGTAATAAGTATCAAAAGTCCAAGGGCTTATCTGCAAATAACCCAAAAAATCACGCACATGCTCAAATGTTTCACGCACAAGGGTATAAATGCAAATAAATACAAACTTTCATTCATTCATTAACATCCAGAACTACAGGGGTATGATATGCAAATAAGCCAAAAACTCACGTGTCAATGCACGTGTCAGACCATACACAGGGGCATAAATGCAAATAAAACTAAGCACAGGGTCCTCGATGCAAATATCCCAAAAACTAAACAACTACACTAGATAATTACAGGACTAAATACGAAAGGAAATAAACAGAAGGGCCTAAGGGTAGTTTACCCTTTATTAATGAAGCGGCTGGATGGAGGCCACGTGGAGCATCTAACGGTGGCGAACAACGGGCGCTCCACAGCTGGGCTCCTCGGGCGAATCCGATGGCGGGGGTTGTTCCACGTGGAGGATCGAACGGTGGTGGCTCTCTGTGGCTAACCCTCGAGCATCGGACGGTCCAGATCTATCCTCCTCAGATCAAACGATGGCTGCTGCTCCTGAACGGACGGCCCAGATGCAAACTGGAACTGGAGGTCTGATCGGACGGTGGCTGAAGGTCGAGGAAGAACAGGTGGCCGGCGAAGTTCGCCGGCCCAGTACGTGCGCTCCTGACCTCCCCTGCTGCGCCTGAAGATCGGAGAAGCTTCGACGTGGTGCTCCGCAGCTGCTGGTGGCCTCCGATGGCCCAGTCGAGCTCTGGTGAGCTCCGGCGAGGTCGGCGGAGGCGAGGCTCCTGGCCCGAATGACCCAAGCCCTCAGATGGGCTGGGTAGTACCTGCAAAGATGACCAGAAGATTCGCGGGTCGAGGGCAAACTGCCTCGACCCGGTTAGGCGGGGTGACGGTGAACTGTGAGGCGATATGGACGAGCTCCGGCGAAGGGGGACGGTGGAGCTCGAATCCCAGCTCCTGTACGAGCTGGGTTGGATGGAACTATGGAGAAGGTGCGCGGGAAGAAGGCGATGGCTATGGTGAAGCCCGATGGTCGGATGGTGGTCGGAATCGATCGGAATCGGCGAGGGACGGCGGAGCAGCGAATTGGGCGAAATGGAAAATCCGAGAAAAAGAAAGGCCTAAGGGACTACCTGGGTGGACGAGGAGACTGGGGAAGAGCTTGCGCTGCTCTGGGTCGTCGCCTCGAGGAGTGTCTCCCTCCGAGGCTCGAGCTCCTGCTGGTGGCGGAGCAAGGCGGTGAAGCTTCGCCGGATCAGTGGTCACGCTCCCTCTCCTCGCTTCAACAGCATAGGACGCGAGCTGTCACTCTCACGAGCACGCTGGAGCTCACAGGGGGTGGAATCGAATGGCCAAAGATGGAGAAATGAGGTGGCGGAGCTCGGCTTTATATGCTGGAGAGTCCGAGAAGACAGGCGCGGGTAGGGTGTGGAAGCGCGCGGATCCCGATGCAGGAGCTCCGGCGACGGTCTCGGGTATATCAAGATCAATTCGGACCCGGGGTTTGAGTGGGGATGAATCGGGTTTAAGCGCTAAAAATCCGAGAAGATGGGTTACCCGCTAAGACCCCGTGTGAAGTGGTCCTGGGGTGGGAGTTGACCGGGCGGTCAACAATCCCCAAGACCAATGAGAGAAGGCCACGTGGCTGGATTTTGAAAATGACTTTAAAGGTAGCAAATGGCCGAATTAGTGAAAACTTAAAACATGAAATATTTTTATTTTATTTTTTTCTATTTTTTTGTGATTTTTAATTAATTTTTCAAAGTAAAAATAGTGTATTTACATAGTAGGTTCATATATAGGTATATATACAATATATAGGTTTTTAGTTTTTGATTTTTAATTATTATTTTTATACAATTCTATTCCCATTTTATATTTTATTTATTTTCATTATAAAATAAGGAATAAAAAGATATTTTTATTTTATTTTAATTATTTATATATATAGGTGAAATAAATACATATGTACATATAAATACATGGTATATTTACAATATATTTTTGTGTTTTTAATTTTATTATTTTTATTTCGTTTTTTTTGTTTTAATTGTTTTTATTTTATTTATTTACACTATATAATGTAGAATATTTACAAAAATTTTGGAAATTAATTTTATTTATTTATAAGGCTAACTAAATATAAAGGTGGTTCTATGTACAATGTGAAAGTGATGTTTTTGTTCTTTTTTATTTTTCTATTTTTATCTTGTTTTTATATCTATAAATATGTACAAATATTTACAAACCAATTTGAGTCTATTTTTGTGAGGAAAATACTTTTTATTTATTTACATAATCATTTACACACATGAGCCCCTATCTCCCTCTACTTGGCTTTTATGCGGTCAGGCCCATGCTGAGCCCTCCCTTGGGTTAGGTTGCTCAATATTTATTCTAAATATTTCCCTCTTTTTCTTTTTAATCTTTATTCTTTTATTTTTGCACAAAAACATGATAATTATAGGTTATTACACAATGCATGCTTTTGGTAATTATTTCCATTTACAACTATATACATGCATTTGCAAAGGTTTTTGTAGCTAAAATATAAGAATAAAGAGTGATGAATGGGTATTCATCACCCCCCTATACTTAACTTTTGCTTGTCCTTTAGCAAACACTTACTTTAAAAAGAAGTGAAAAAGAAAGAAAGAAAAAGAAAAAGAAGGGAATGTACATGGATCAAGGTTGAATATTAAACTTTCCTTCATTAAATTGAAATATGGAGCTCGATCAGATCTTTGGATTATTAATGTGTCGGAACCTTATTTACATTAAGCTTAAAACTCAACAGCCTCTAAGTTCCACCAATCTATGGACAAGACTCCTCAATAAACCAGATCAGAACAAGTCTACATACACAAACTCTAATGACCATGAATCTTTCCATGCAGTGTAAATGATATGTAGCTCCCCACCTCAGAAGTAACAACGAAACAACCTCCCTCAACCTGGTAACTCTAATGCCTTGGTCTAGCAACTCTTTCCTCGAGAAGCGGGGTATTCCCTTCTAAGTTCAAGTGCAACCGGCTCAAGAAGAGGGGGAAGAAGTATAGACTTTTGGAAGCTCAGCCAGTGTAGCTAAGTCTCCCGCTGCAAGCTTCATGAGATGTAACATGGATACCATAAGCTTTTGCTTTATTTGACTATATACACTCCGGTGGGGTTATTAAATTTTCAATCCGAACCACCACTTTTTTGGAGTTCTTTTTGCATTTTGCATTTTTTTTCAAGTGCCTCTATACAACATATCTACATGGTGCAGCATATATACAAGAAATTTTCCTCTTGAGCCAGTAGACTATCCCTCTTTTGAAGCTTTATTGCAA